>SNQJ01S0055307.1:19334-47860 GCA_010110895.2 Picea sitchensis
TATGGATGTATGTCATTTATTGCTAGGCAGACCATGGCAATATGACAGGAACATAATTCATGATGGGAAGATGAATACGTATACTTTGGAGAAGAATGGAAGAACACATATGCTACTTCCAATTAAAGACAAAGAAGTAAAACTAGAACCGAGAAATACTGTACTTCTCATGAGTGGGAAGGAACTTCTAGCAGAAGTAAAGAAGAAGGAAGATCCACAATTCTTTGTGGTCAGGAAACCAAAAGTTGTTTTGACCAGCACAAGAGTGGATGATTTGCCGGAAGAAATTCAGGAACTGCTGGAAGAATTCGCTGACATTGTGGTGGACGAATTACCTCATTTGTTACCACCAATGAGGAGTGTGAGTCATCATATAGATCTCATACCAGGAGCCAGTTTTCCAAACAAAGTTGCGTACAAGTTGACGTCGTAGGAGAACGAAGAAGTTAAAAGGAAGGTGCAGGAACTATTGGATAAAGGACTGATTAGGGAAAGTTTAAGTTCGTGTGCCATTCCAACGGTATTGAGTCCAATGAAATATGGAGGTTGGAGAATGTGCACTGATTCCAAATCCATTAACAAGATAACCATCAGGTACAGGTTTCCATTACCACGGATGGATGACCTGATGGATTGTTTAAGTGGAGCCAATTTTTTTTCAAGGGTAGATTTGAAAAGCGGATACCATCAGATTCGCATGAGGGAAGGCGATGAATGGAAAACAACTTTCAAAACCAATGAAGGGTTGTATGAATGGCTAGTCATGTTGTTTGGCTTGACGAATGCACTGAGTACCTTTATGAGGCTAATGAATGAAGTGCTGAAGGAATTCATTGGTAAGTTTGTCATTGATTATCTAGATGACATATTGATTTTCAGCAAAACAAAAGAAGAGCATCTGAAGCATTTAGCTGCAGTAATGAGGAAGCTAAAGGAAGAGAAACTATTGATCAACATGAGGAAATCTTCATTTATGAAGACATAACTCATTTACTTGGGGTTTGTCATATCGGCAAATGAATTAAATATGGATCCAAGTAAAGTGGAGGTAATTAAAAATTGGCCATCACCGAGAAATATTTTCGAGGTGAGAAGTTTTCATGGACTGGCTAGTTTCTACGGAAAATTCATCAAGAATTTTAGTGGGATTAGCGCAGCAATGATGGATAATTTCAAGAAAAGACATAAATATTTTCATTGGACTGAAGAGGCAGAGAAGAGATTCAATCTGTTGAAGCGAAAGATCACAGAACAACCAGTTTTGGTGTTGTCGGATTTTATGAAGGTGTTCCAAGTAAAATGTGATGCAAGTGGCTTTACCATAGGAGCGGTTTTGAGCTAGGAGGAAAAACCTATTGCATATTTCAGTGAGAAGTTGGATGAGGAAAAGATGAAGTACTTCACGTATGACAAAGAATTTTATGCTATCATACAGGCGCTGAAGAAGTGGAGGCATTACTTGATTCCGAAAGAATTTGTTCTGTATAGTGATAATCATGCATTACAGTTTGTGAATCAGCAAGAGAAGTTGAATCAGAAACATGCTAAATGGGTAGAGTATATGCAGAATTTTACATTGTAATTAAACACATTTTAGGTACTGCTAACAAAGTGGTTGATTCTTTGAGCAGGAAGTGTTTGTTTCTACAGGAGTTCCGAGTCAAAACATTGGGTTTTTAAAATCTTAGGGACATGTATGCAGGTGATGCAGATTTTGCAGAGGCACATGAAGTAGCTGAGAATCTAGTTCTCAGAGACAGAAGCCCATGGATAGATTACATGATCCAAAATGGATTGTTGTTCAGAGGCAATCAACTGTGCATTCCAAATTGCTCCATGAGGGAGAATCTGCTAAAAGAAAAACACAGTGGTGGATTAGCAGGACATTTTGGCCATGAAAAGACATTTGAAAATCTAAGCGAAGCATACTTTTGGCTAGGAATGCGGTCGAAAGCCAAGAAGTTTGTTGACAGATGTAGAATTTGCCAGCATTCGAAGGGCAAGAAGTAGAATGCGGGATTCTATCAATCATTACCTATACCCGAGAGGCCGAGGGATGAAATTAGCATGGATTTTGTATTGGGATTGCCTAGGACATAAAGAGGACATGATTCGATCTTTGTAGTGGTTGACAGGTTTTCCAAAATGGCACATTTTATCCCATGCCTGAAGACCAGCGATACGACTCATATCGCAAATTTGTTTTTCAAGGAAGTTGTTAGACTTCATGGTTTACCCAGAAGCATAGTATCGGACAGGGATACGGAATTCATTGGACATTTCTAGAGGACACTCTGGAAGAAGATGGGGACTAACTTGATGTTTAGTTTGACCTATCATCCTCAGATGGATGGGAAAACAGAGGTGGTAAATAGAAGTCTGGGAGATTTATTAAGAAGCTTGGTGACAGAGCACCATAGTAGTTGGGACAATGTGTTGCCACTGGCAGAGTTTGCGTACAATGACTCAGTGAACAGAAGCTCAGGAAAAATTCCATTTGAGATTGTATACGGCAGACAGCCAAGAGGAGTATCTGAAATGAGGGATTCAAAGAAGATAATGACTAAGAGCGCAAACGCTGAAGAGTTCACAGAGGCGATGGAAGAACTTCACTGTAGGGTGAAGGAGTGATTGTTGGAATCAAACCAAGAATATAAGCGCAGAGCGGATTAGCATCGGAGACAACTTCAGTTTGAAGTTGGTGATCTAGTTCGGACACATATAAGGAAGGAAAGGTTCCCAAGGGGAACATACAATAAGCTGAAAATGAAGAAAATTGGGCCATGCAGAGTCTTAAAGAAATTGGGAAAAAATGATTATGAGATTGAGTTTCCGGATGAGATCGGAATATCTCCGACATTCAATGTCTCAGACTTATATCTCTATAAGGCTGAGGAAGCAGGAGCTGGAGGTGATGAATAGCCAGAGAGTTCTAGTGGAAGAAGCAGATGTTGATTGCAGAGAAGCCACAGATGGAGTGTATACTTGACAAGAGAGTGAGCAAAAAGACTAGGCGGAAGCAATACTTCGAGTATCTGGTCAAATGGAAGAACCACCCAGTGGAAGATGCTAGCTAGGATACTGAAGCAATGATTCAAAAGCATGGACAAACCATGCAGGAGCTCATGGACAGGAGCCCATGAAAGTTTTCAATCCGAGGAGTATGATGCAGGAGCATCACCAACTCATCAAGCGAGCCAACACATCAAGCGAAGATCAGCTACATGAACAAACCCAAATTTTAAAAGTGCTTTGGGATTGTAGCGCAAGTCTTTAATGAAGCCATTTTATGGAGGCGCATTGTATATTGTATTGGACCTTGAGCCTTAAGCTCTCGTCCTTTGGTAGATAGGAGGCATTTAATCTAGTTAATGCTGGTAGATAGGAATTTTAATTCTAGATTTGATAGTTTAGAGTCTGAGAGGGAAAACGGATATAGACACCCTCATTGTATCTTTGTAGAGGAATAGAAGCATTCATGAAAAGAGAAGAGAAAACAGAGAATGTTGTATGAAGAACACCCATGTACAGGCATTTGAATAAATAGAAGAAAGTTCTGATTCAAATTCATGGTTGGTGTTGTTTCTCTGTGTATATTGTTGAGGTGCTCATGAATGTTTGCTTTCTTGTTATGCATTTGCCTTGTATATGCTGTGCATGTGATTTCATGTTTCAAACTGAAGTCTGAAAGGGAGAGAGAGTGAGGTTCAATTGTTTCTCTGTCTGAGCCAGGAGATTCCTGCAAGATGTGCAGTTGAATTCATCCGCAAGGAGTGCGTTGATGAAGGCTCAGTAGTTTAACTTTTGTTCCCATTCACCCAGAAGTGGATTTGGGTTGTTGAAGCTGTGAAAGGAGTGCGTAGGATGAAGTAGAAGCCTCAGTTGTAAGTCTGAGGAAAAAGGAGATTGAAGACTGCTGCTGCAGGAAGTGTGCAGAGTCGGAACGATTCAACACTTGGGGAGTTGTTGAATGTTGAGTGCAAAGAGTGTGTGCAGGTCCCTCTAAAGAATCAGAGTTGAAAAGCTCAGGAGGTGTAGCACCTTTGTGGTATCATCAAAGGAGAGCACAGGAAGTTGTGCCGTGAAATGTTCAAGAAAGAGTTTCTAGTGCAGGCGTTGAAGGGCAAGTGCTACGAAGGAACACTTAGCCATTCTCGAGAAATATTCAAGGAGGAGGAATCGACGGTCAGGATTCGCCGAGGAAAACTGCAAAATCCCATCAGCCGTTAGATCTTGGGAAGTTGCACAGGGTTTAAGCCCAAAGGAGCAGAGGAAGAGCCCGGAGGAGACGTTGGGATATTAGCATCATCGAGTCTTCACAGAGTAAGAATCGAAGACCTTGAAAGTCCCGAAAACCCAAGAAAGGATCAGAGCCATTGATCTCAGTAGGGACACGTGGTGAGAGATCCTGGAGAGTTGGAGTTCAGGATATTGGGGTTTCCGGATTCGTGAAACTCTTGCATAACAGAATCACGATCCGCGATTTCCCAACACGGTTGGAGCCGTTCAATCTAAGGGACGCGTGTCTGAGGATCTGAGAGAGTCGGGGTTTGACATTTCGGGGTTTCTGCATACAAAGGAATCGCTACATTAGAAACCACGATTTTGTGATACCCGATAGAGCAGGAGGAAGCGGTGCTGTGGAGGAGAGAATTTACACGTGCATCAAGGTTCGGCATTTCGGGATTCTTGGTGATGAGAAACTCACGACAGGAGTAGTCGCGAAATCTCGAAACACGACGGTCCCATAGTCAGATCATTTTAGTGGAGGACAGGTGTCACCCATATTGGGTTTCGGGACTTGGAAGGGTTCATGGATGAGTGCATTTGAAAACGTGAAACTCTGAAATGCGATTTCTCGATCATCATTGAATTGTGGCCCATAGACGCCATAGTAAGGGACAGGTGTCAGAAGGTCAATCCTTGAAGGGAGACAACACTAGGTGGCATCGGGGATCGGAGAATTGGAGATCTCGAGAGCGTAAGTTTTACTCATTCCAATTCTATGAAGTCTAAAATTCCGATAGGGGAAAGGACCGTGGTCTTGTGGACTAGCAGGTCACCTGCGTAAAGAGTTAGACGGAGGGAGCTAAGGGTGCAGAGAGCGCCATCGCAAATCGGGAATCGAGGATCCGCGAGGTGAGTGATTCGCGACCTCGTAAGTACCGATTTCCTGACAGGGACATTCCCGACAGAAGTAAGGAACACGTGGGGCGATATTCCATTGGGTTTCAGGGAATTGGGAGACCCGAACCTGGGAGTGTAGGACTCGCGATCACGCGAGGTCCAATTTCCCGATAGGGCAAAGGGAGATCATAAGGTGAGTCCTGTGGGTGTATAAAAGTCCCGATAAGGGATTTGAAGAGTGTTTCAACTCTTCGGGCCGAAGGAAGAGAAGCTCCTGGTGGGAGCAGACGTGTCCTAGGTGGCGTGTTTGCATCAGATTGATAATGGAATTCATCAACCCTTGGAATGTGGAAGGTACATTTGTAATATCTTTGGCTAGGTGTAATAATGCCAACTTCTAACATTTCTTCAACCATATGCTCATTTTCATTGTTCTGGGCATAAGGGTATCTCTAAGGCGTGATGTTAGGAGGAACACTCCCAGGAATTAGGTGAATAACATGATCATGATTTCGAGTGGGTGGAAGATATTTGGGAATATCTTCAAATACTTTGGAATGCTTATCAATGATCCCTTGGAGATCTAGAGGAATACATGGCTTAGATGTGTGAACATCTAGAGAGCATAGTTGTGCAATTAAACCCTGAAGCCCATTTTTCAATAATTTTGTCATGCCATTAGAGCTTATCACCTTACTAGGTTTCCTTGTGATACCGCTTAACTCAATTTATTTTCATTCCAATGAAAATTTCATGAAAAGTTCTTGAAAATTAAAATCCATTGTTCCTAATGATTGTAACCATTGTATTCCTAGTACGACATCAACACCACCCATAGGTATAGAAATCATTGGACTATTAATTACATATTCCCCCATAGTAGGATTGATATTATTGCATTTTCCTAAGAAATTATGTTGGCCCCCAACAATCCCCTTCTTTATTTTTAATCAAAATCTAGGGTCCCTCAAAATTTTGCTTGGATTCTTCATTTTTTTTTTCTTTGACTTGATTGGATTGGTATAGTTTTTCTTTGTTTCGAGGTTGGTTTGAGTTTATATTCTTTTCTTTTGTTTAGTTTGAGTTTCATGAAATTCAAATGTCATTTCATTTTTCTTTCTACAAAGTTTTGATGTTGATGGATGAGCTTCATAATTTGGGACTTTCTTATTGCCTCTTCCTTATTGAATTTATCTGCTATCAGAATGGCTTGGTTGAAGAATTGGATTAATAACAATGGTTTTATAGGAAGAGCGTTTATTGTGACACATCGTTTCTATGACATTTGTTCACATTTTATCAATTTTGAACGAGGTAGAGACAAACATAGAAATCTTAATTTAAACTAAAACATTAATTTTTATCAACTGTTTACTTTAGTTAAAATTATGATTATGTTTTCGTCTTTTTCTCATTAGCAATCATTTTCACAACATCATTTGGTAGTTTTAATTAATTAAAATCTTTTGTCATTTTGCATCTCATTTCAAATTTTTTTTTATCTATCATTTGTTTGATTTTGTGAAAACCCAAAAGTGATATTTTTCTCCTCTCCATCAACTTGAAGCTTCTAGAATTTTAAGATCATATTTGAAAGGAAAATATAAACAATGTTTGTTTAGAACTTATAGTTAGTTTAAATTCATTTTAATTGTATTGTTCTAAGTTTTGTTTTAATAAAAAAATTTAGGTTATTTTGGTTTCTTTTTGTTTCACAGGTTTCTATTATCAGTTATTTGGTACATATCTGATCATGGCTTGATTTTATTATCTATATATGTTAAAGATATTTGATCCAAAAATAATATTGGATTGTTGCAAATAATTTATGAGCAACAACAAATAATATTTGGAAATGCGTTTAAGAACAGATAGACGATTTTGTGGGACTTGTCTGAGCCAAACCGTAAGGAATCTGAAGAAACGGTTGAAAACCCATCTGTCGAATGGACCCATTTATCTTACTCGTGAGATTTTTCCCAAACCAATGCACGATTTGAGACATATTTGTGTCTCTTTACAAGGAAAATTTAAGGTGGTGGAAATTATTAGCGATGCCCAGACTCTTCATTCATTGTATAAATATATGAGAAAGTTTAGAGACAAAGGGATCCAGGAAATTGAGAGGATGATTTTTATCCTTTCTTTTTTGTATATTAGTTCTTTTGTAAACTTTTTTCTTTTCAAATGGAGTAATGGATGGTTGGAATCTTTGGGATAATGGACTACTATTTTCAAAGAAGAATATGGAATTCCAGATTGCTTAATGGATTTTGATCTGTGAGTAAAATGGTTTCGTTTTGATTATAATATCTTTGACACAGCCCTCCCAACCCTCAGGTCGGAAGTCCATGCACACAAGATATTTCCTATCAGACTGGCCTGAAGAGCTCTCAACAATTAGCTCTTCTATTTCTCTTCTAGGAAATCTACACCCACAACAAAACCTCGTGGAATCTCCCTTCGCGCTTCGGGAGATCGGACTCTGTGATTTCGTCAATCCTGTGGTCAAGCGTCTTGTCTCTCAGACTCCTGAAACCCGAATTACCGAAACTCTGATGTGCTCGCAAGGTTAACTTTTCACCAGCTCTTCATTCCATCGGGATTTTGGACTTCGTGATTTCGTGAATCCTATTGCAAAGATTTTGGGACTTCACCCCACGAAACCCTAAAATGGTCAACGAAATTGACTTCCTTGTCGATAGTGCGCCACCTGTCCACCCTGCTGCCTTTTTTGGACCCACACAGTTCTTTCTCCCCTTCGAAACTTTGGACTTCACGATTTCGCGAGACTTAAGGAAAATATCTTGGGATTTCAACTCACAAAAAATCGAAATGGAAATCTGCGGGAAAATCCAACGGACCTTGTTGGCTTGAATCTATGGCTCTGCCTCTCCTGAGCTTGAACCTTTGGGAATAGACATAACCCCCTTGCTTCTCTATCAGATCAGATGACTGGTGGGACTTCACAAATTCTCTGCAGAGAATTTCAACCGTCCATCTCTCCCCTTGAGGACTTCTACGAAATTTGAACGAAATATTTCTCTTCTTGGAACTTGTCCTCCTGCAGCACAACGTCGCTACGCCTCCTTTTCAATTCTTCAAGGCACTTGGCCTCTTGATTCCCTTTGACAAATTCGAAGGCTCGAATCCTTCTGAACTTTTTCCACAACTTCGAGTCTTTCAAAAAACCCCTACTCGCACTCCCTGCGACAGACCTTCAAAGACTTCCAAGTGTTGAACTCCCTTCAACTCTACGCACTCCCTGCAGCAGCAATCTCTCAACACTTCACTCAGGTTACAAAACCTAAAATCTACTGAGCTTGTGCACTCCATGCACAACTCCTGAGCTCAACTTGCACTTCTGTGAAAATGGGAATAATTGTTATCTCTCCTAAGCTTTCAGAGATGAACTCTGACTTCTGTTAACGCACTCCTTGCGGACAATTCCACTGCACTCCTTGCAGGAATTTTACTCACTTAGATAAAGAAACAATTGAAACTCATTTCTTACCCTTCCTCTCAGATTTCAAACATTCAAAAAGAAATCATTCATACATAGCATAAAAGCAATTTCATGACAGAAAGAGCAAATCATTCATGAGCATAACATTCAATAATGCATACACAGAGGATATTTGAACACCATGAGTCTGAATCAAAGCCTTTTTGTATTAATCCAGAACTTATGTACATGGAATTCGTCTATACAACTCTATGCTTCTTCTCTTCTATGCTCTTACTAATGTTACAATAATACAAGTGAGGGTGTCTATATTCGTTTTGCCCTGGGTTCCTAAAACTGTCTAATATAGGAATTAAATTCTACCTGCTTACATTCATTAACATAAATGCCTTCACCTAACATAGATGAGAGCGGGACGCTCAAGGTCTGTTTACAACATGGAAGTACGCCCTCCCTTAATTGTTTCATTTATGTTTGGCGTATTTACTTCAAAAAACATTCAAATAATTTTATCATATGCCAAAATGCGTTGGCACCTGCCCCATGCTCACTTGATGTTGGCGATGCTCCTACATCAATCTTCATATTCTTTGAGTAATTGATTATGCATTGATTTAAATTAGCTTTAGTTTTTTTTATCAATATATGGTTAATTGTTATCATTTATGTATTAATTTTTTCAATCTTTAAGAGTATATTATCCCAAAAATTCCTTTTGGGCCTTATGATGAACTTATTAAACTGAAACTATATGGGATACAATTTACTCTTTGGATTTTGTCCTTTTGTATACTGTGCAATGTTAATATTGTTTCTCATATAATTTATGAATATGAAACTTTATTTGTATTAAACTAGCTTTAGACTATTCTACATATAATTTTTAATGTTATGTTTTCATTTATTGTAACATCCTGCTCTTGCCCGCACTTAGCGAACTTACTCTTGAGGAAACTTGCTTGCAAATAATCCAGATTATTATAACATTGACCATTGATTATTGTTATGAGGCATTATGGATGTGATTATATGTTATTTTTCCTATTGACTTAGACAAGTGTCATTGACTCGGTTCTCCTAAGTGTGCAGGATTTAGACCTCAAGGTTGTTGAGGCATCGATGAAACCCTTGGACTCCGGATCGAGTTAGGGAGTGGACTATTGGGGTTTGATTGTTGTATATATATGACATTTGTGCATCTGATTAGATAATATGATTATGGATATTATTTATGACATGATTCATTGATGATGTAGGCTGACGATAGCTTGTCGACCAGACTCACATGTAGAGTAGAGGGGTCACACGCGACTACCGGAGACATTGAGGGAGAGGTGTGGAAAACAACCCTACCACAACCTACTAGCACTCCCGCCATGGTTCGAACTGTAGGTTGATGATTACCTAGTTTGAGAAGACCCACGATGCCATGAGGGCCGACTGTTACTTTCTCTCACGATGATTCTAAGGGGCGCGCAATAAGGAAGGGGCATTCCTTAGAAGCCCTTAGTCTCCCAGAAGATCACCTAGCGGAGTATTGAGCCTAGGGGTTTTTGATGTCTACCAAGTCAATCAATAGGTGAGTGGCACCCTTGGAGCACGTAGTGCGTCCTGAAGGGAACTTCATGTAAGAAAAATGGAAAGAGGCAAGTGGCACCCTTGGAGCACGTAGTGCATCTTGAAGGGCACATCATGCAAGAGAAATAGATTGAGGCGAGTGGCACCCTTGGAGCATCTAGTGCGTCCTGAAGGGCACGTAAGGTTGTTAATTAACAAATGGATAAACCTATATGGCCTTAGGACGAATAACGTGCTAAGAAATATTTAAAACATTTCCTCTAATAAAATGTCCCCTAGCCTAGGAAAATAAAGTCTAGGTTTAAGTGATACTTGTGATACAAATTTTTATCTATTTATATTAAATAAATAAATAAATAATAATGATAATCATCATTAATCATGTCATGATAAGGGGGTATGTAATTCATTTAATTTATAAAAATATTTTGGGGGATAAAATTTAAAAAGGGGAAAGAGTTAATTTTCTACACCTTCTAATTTGAGTTTTAAATAAAAACAGAAAGAGGGAAATCTAAAAGAATTATGAAACTAGGAAAAAGTAGGAAACTTAAAAAGAAAGGGGAAACACAAGGAAAAAAAACAAAAATTCTAACTTAGTAAGGTATCTATCATTTAAGAAGTTTCTGAATTAAACTCAACTAGTAAATTAGTAAGGGGGAAAGTCATTAAAACTTGTAATGGATTATGGAGACACATAGGAGCGATTCTAGGAGTGTCTTAGGTGGGTGAGGGAAATAAGAGTAATTAATTAATTAATGAAATTAATTTATGGTGCAATGAAGGGGATGGGTGACACATGTACGAGGAGGATTTTATGAATTATATTGTTGAAAAATAAATTAAATGGGAATTTGGGAAAGTAAAGGACTTTGAAACTCTATATAATGGAGGGAGGAGAAGGATGATGGATCCATTCTATTATGAATAACGTTACACTACATAATTTTAGACTTGATTGACTTAGCTGGTGGGATTTGGGATACCCACCTCGGTGAGGAGTGGTAGCTCGACCTTGCGAGACGAGTTGCGAGCTAGTTGATCTCTGGTTGAGTGTGCATGGCCCCTTTGTGGCTCAAGAGGATAAGAAGGAAGAAGAGTACCCCTAGCATTGGCTGGGAGGTATCGATGAAGACTCATCGATTGGCAAGTGAAAGCTACACAGAGCGCACAGGACAACAACTCAGAGCGGGCTACTTTGGATATGGTACACTTCCTTTATTTCTGCATGGTAGATTGTTAGTATGATTTATGCTTTTAGTTATGCATGTTTAATTGGGTAAAGAAAAATATTGTTTCATCATTCTAGTTGATGACTGAAATTTCCCCCATAGCCTTTGATTCGATGTTGATTGATTCCCATGGCCTTCGATCGTTGCCTGTCTTGATCGTCCTATGGTTTATTGATTTGTGATGAATGTGGTTTATTTTTTCCTTTGTCCCTATCTCATTAGTGCACGCCTGAGAAGTTGGCTGGGAGCCTGATCTACAGTCATCACTTCAGTGTTAATAGACCTATGGATTTAAATTACCTTATTTTCTCTGTGTGGATGATGAGCGGAGGATATTCATGCCAATCATCTACCTCTATTGATTGTCCTTGGTTGATTGATTGTCATTGCGCTTCTTGTGTGAGTAATACTGTCATTATTATCAATCCTATCCATGAACTGTTGAATACCCTCTACGTTTTTAACTTGTGTCCCCTAATTTTTATTCTGCGTTGTCAATGCATTCAAGCACAAATTTGTTCCTCTGCAATTTTTACATTTCGTTGGCAAATTTACCCTGAGAGTTTACCCTTAATTATAGATTTATTAACTACGTTTTTCCCTTTTTGACTGCGATTTACATGATAAAACTCTGTGCATTCTCGCAATGATTTCACTTCTGTTAATTTACATCGAACACTAAATTACCCTTGTATAAGGAACAACAAATAAATTTCTTTGAGGATGTGTATGACAACTAAATCACACAGCGTTGTCCATTTTTGATAAGCGTTTTTTTTTTAAATGCCCGAGTTTGTTCTTATGTGTCTGTAATGATTTAGTGTTAAGGTTATGAGATGACAAGTATCTGCAATGCATACTATGCCTGTGTTTCTTCTTGATTGCACAATTTTTTTTGCATTTATCATAGTACTCAGCCACTTAATTTATTTACCTTTCCTATTATGACTATTGACGATGATTTACCAATTTTTAACTCAGCAATGTCTCTACGATGATTTCCATAACTAATTAATGTTGAGGGAAAATCTATTGACAACAAATTTCGATGTTGAGTAGTGATTCTAGGGATTCAATAAATGCTTGCATTAATATGGTTAACCGGCGAAATCTTGATGAACAACAACGTCTGTACCCAACTGAATTCTTATTTGATATTTACATACGTTCGTTATTTACCAACGTTCACCTAATGTTTTTAATATTTGAATGAAACTTGCGTATTTTACAGTTTGTGATTTGAAACTGCAATTTCATATTTTCACATTTTTATATTTACCCAGTTACTAGACAACATGGGATGGATGGCAACGACCCCTTTGATATAGTCACGTTTAATATAGACCCCAAGCTATTAATATTTAGACAACTATATCTCTAAGTAGAAATCTTGATATGTCAGCGTTTTCTGATTGACTATGGAGAGCGTCATTGTTTTGTTACATCAATTGGACAACAATTTATTATCACCGATAAGAGATTGTGTGGGTTATTCAAGCGTTTTATTTTTCTATATAACTGTAACACCCAATAAATAATATCAACCGGTAATAAATATGGGGTTATTACAACGTTGAGGAAATCTAGCCCAACACCCACTCTTATGTTGTCATGCCACCGCCACTGTCTAGCACCTTAGATCTCTGAGATGGGAAGGAGAAGTTACTTGCTTATTTCTTTATATGCTTATTTTATATTCCTATTCATGTTTCATTTGTTGGGGGGGTACTTAAAGTTTAAAGAAATAACACTTATCTTCAAAAACCTGAATAGATAACTCTTTGCTATGTCATCAAGTTTACTGAAGGTTTTATATAATTCTATTTTAGGTTATTATGATAGAACCGTTATTGATAATATGTAATTTGTTTTTCCCGTATGTGTCCTTTTGGCGTATTTCTTGTGTTGGTATTTTTGGCTTCTTTGTTACATATCACATTTGTCCTTTATCTCCACACTTGGTCATGGTATTTGAAAGGAGCATAATTGTGGTTGGTTATGACATTGAAAAAGAGTATGATAGTGGTGTAGGATAGATAAATGTATAATGTAGGTGAATTTAGATTGTCCTATAAAGATAACTTGTTATAAAATTTAATGTAGAAGAGTTGGTTGAATTTCTAAGTTCTTCTTTAATTTAATTTAAAATGGATCTAATCATAACCACACATTCATCAGTTGATTAACTAAAGTTTTAGTTGTTGGATTAACATAGGAGATAGGGAGTCGGCATTACTCTAAGACCCAATTTTCCATTCATCAAAGTTTGTAATAGAATCAAATTTGTAGGAGTATGGTCCTTAATGTCTTGAACAAGAAACAACACTCCCTCCAAAATGAGTGCTTCCTTGATAATTGACCAACTTTGTAGTTGAATTATTCTATAATGAGTGAAGGACACCTCTTCAAATTTATTTTATTTACTATTCCTATTGAAAATACGCCCCAAACCCAAGTTAGAATGATGGTCAACCCAACTTATGGGGGCCTCTTATAACAACACTTATGAAGGAAATTTTTAATCTTTGTTGATTGAGTAAATTCTTGGTCGATTTGGCTTTGGCATTTTATTTTTTCTTCTGCGAGCTTAATGGTTGAGGGATTACTAGTTTTATCAACTAAAACTATTGATAGCTTCTAGTTAAGTGGCGATTATGCACCTTGCACCCTTCGCCGATATGGAAGGGGGGGTTGGTCATAGTCATTCCACCTTACAGGTTTCCTTGTAGGGAAAAAGAACCCTATAGTCATTCACGCAATTTAATTCAAGTGATGTCATCTTGCATCTTGTCGGTCTGTTGCTAGGGGCATGGGTGTAGTCCTCATGTAAGTAACTTGGTTCCTAGCGAGTTTATTTCATCTAGAGACCTTGATCAGAGATAGGGTTTGTAGCACTTGGGTTATTTCCGCACCTATCACCATGAGGTGACATGATTCATGAGGAGGGATCATGGCGTGCCCTATTCGATAGAGGCGAATGATAACTTGGACAGATTTGGTGCTTCTCGTATGACCGTTGTTGATCATTGTGAGTTTTTGTTAGCTCTTGGGTCATAACGCCTTCATGCATTTGGTTTGCGTGCCTTGAGGTTCTAGTCTTTGGTCATCAAGTCCATTGTGTTGGGTAGGTAGTCATTTATCCTTGTTGTTCTATGCACGTTTCACCCAGTTGCTCTTGTGCTAGTGCGTGGAGTCATAGTTGTTTGTTGCTTGGACTATGTTCTTGCACTTGTCTTTAGTTGTGTGGTTAAACTGTTGTTTTCATCACCTTCTTGCCTAAGAACAAAAAAAATAATATCACTTTTGCTTCACTTGTAGTCTTAACAACTTGGGCCGCTAAATATGGTATCAGAGTCGGTTCAATCCTACAACTATGGATTGCCAGGATTTCCACTGCAGTAAACCTTTGACTTTTAACATAACACTTATTAAAAAAAAATTACCATATCCAAGAGGTCATCTTGATTAGAGGATGTCACATAGGTTGCGACGTGGTGCCATGGAAGGAGGTGGGATGCCTCTAGAAGTGCATGAACCCTCGGGGGAGGAAAAATCCCTTGGGATGGATTCGATTGGTGTAAGGGATGATGATCATCTAACTAGGGTCCTTCCAGAGATGGTCAGAGGTCTTGATTCACCAACGGTACTGAGTTGAGGCCAGGGCACCTATACCCCTGAGGGTCCACAACACCCCCTAGCTAGTACCGTTAACATCCATCAAGAACTCGAGAGAGTTTATTTCTCGAGTACACGAGTGTAGTGGATGGATGTGTCATCGAGGCAAGGTTGTACAGAAACGAGTTATGCTTCATGCTTTGCAATTACGACCTCCAGCATGAAAATTTGCTTGGTTGTATTTCAACTAAAGGGGAATGCTCTTCTATGGCGGAAGACGCCTCTACCACTTTCAACATGGTCGTCAAATACGTGTCATGGGAATTTTTCAAGGAATGGTTCCAAGAGAGGTACCTATCAGAGGAATTCATTGAGCATCAGCTCAACAAGTTCAATGCCTTATGACATGGTGGTCGTATCGTGCTTGAGTATGAGGCCCATTTTTGGAGCTGCTTCGGTATGTTCTACACCCTTTCCAAGAAATTTAAGGTCAATAAGTTGTGATGGCCTTAGTGTTGGAATTTAGCTTCTACATTGGGTATTAGGATTACTATACCGAAGAAAATGTGTTGGATTTTGGGGAGTCACATTACCAACATGACTGCCTAGAGTAACCACTAGTACATATGACCAAATTTGTGATCGTTTTTCATTGATATTGCCAAACTTATCCATCGCAATTTCCACTAAATCCGAGACTTTTTTTCATCGGTATAATTTCATTGGTATATCCATGATCCAGGTGTGCGTGGAAACATCGACGAAATTATCTCTCCATGTGTCATCATCAAGATCGGTTAACCCTATGCATTGTCGCAATTACAACGAACAACCATGGAAATTATGACGAAAATTAATGCCAAGACAAAAACTTATGACACAGATGTTGTATTTGAAACAAAAAGCCATGGCAACTTGCGATGAAAATCCATGGTAATAGAGGTGAAAATCCATGAAAAATTCCTCCCAATTGAAATGAAAAGTTATGCCAAGCCAAAAAATTATGACCCAGATGTTGTATGTTCGACGAAAAACCATAGAAACTTGCGACGAAAATACGTGGCAACTTGCGACAACAAATTTGTTTCCGATGAACTATCGTCGATATTGTGATGATGCCTTTAAGTTTTTAAAACAAAAATTACATGAGATAGGGTATTACCAAATTACATTGTAATATGGTATGCCATATTGCATTTTAATATGAGATTACCATATTTGTAACAAACCTCCTCGTTACGATGACGAACCTCATAAAACAATTTTATTTTATTTTTAAATGTGTGTGCGTGTGTGTACAAGGGAAATAAACACATTTGACTCTGCATCGCCACTCGACGATGAACAATATGCAAACCACAACGAACACAACATGACAACCTAAGATGCACATCAAGTAATTGCATGCATTTAACGATGATCAATCGACAAATAAGCAAGACTGACTACCCGCCCGTCCTACCCTGCAATGGTTAGGACCTCCAAGACACATAAGAAACGCTCAAGCCCAGGTTCCCATCGATTTTAACCATTTAAGGTCTCATGGATGGCGACTGTTCTGAGGAACATGGAGGTGTCTACATCCTGCCCGACACAAGAAGATCAAGCAATAAATTGTTTACAACCAAGAACAACAATGACTAAAGAGGGACCACGTCCTCTACGGATGGCACAAGTCAAAAGGATTTCGACAACAACCAACCGTGATTAAGATAAGGCATTGTCTATGACTCAATTAGCATTAATTACAGATCCATTTACTCCATTTAATTTCCATTAGTTGACAAGTTACCCAACCCAACCTTGAAATAATGTAAATTAACTAATTGCCAAATCCCCATTTACTAAATCATAATAATTTAAGGTACTTAGTTCAAGGACCTTATATTTTAGATGTCATCAATGACCATAAAATTACAATAACATTGCAATAAAATAACCATGATATTACTTTTTATATTACAATAACATTGCAAATAAAATAACAATGATCTTATACTTCATATGTTATCAAACACTAACATTGCATTTTATTTATATTGCAAGAACATTATATTTACATATTTCAAAACAATATACTACAATGACCTTACATTACAATACATTGCACATAAAATAACAATGGTCTTACATTTCATATGTTATCAACACTAACATTGCATTTTATTATATTGCAAGAACATTATATTTACATATTCCAATTAACATCAATTCACATCTGAACTAACACATCTAGATTATTCATAATTACAACTTTTAAAATTTATAATTCAACATTGTCTATCCACATTAATCAATATCATTATGATGGTCATCTAAATCAACGAGTCTTAAATAAATCAATAGATATAACTAGATGAACCATTTAACCTCAACATAATTTTCATATCTAAACTAACCATTCTAATTTGATAAATAACATGACTCTTAAAGTTTCCATTCAACCTTATCCTTAATTGATAATAATATGTTAGTCATCAATTCAACGAGTCTTAATTAATCGATATTTAACCCGAATGATCGTTCTAAAATAACTTAAAATAAGAACTGTCCAAAATAAGGTAAGGGTTCCTAAACAATTTGCATACTATATTAACAAGGCTATTTCAGTCGAAGTTTTCATACTGCATCCTCAAGGTCCAAAACCCTGCACACTCAGAAAAACCAAGTCAATAGCACATGTCTATGTCAATGTAGTAAAAGACATGTCATCTACCCATGACGCACCATAATCAAAGACACATGTTTTAATATCATAATAATCTAGATCACTTGCGAGCAAGTGTCCTCAAAGAATAAGTTCGCTCAGCGTGCCAGAGTGGGATGTTACATACACCCCCTCTTGGTCTAAACTTCATCCTGAAGTTTCACAGTATAAATGCCGAAATAAGTGTATCATAGTATGATATGTCTATCTATCAAACAAAAATGGAAACTACTGGCGCATATCATATGTGTCCTCCCAGGTCATCGAGTGCAGACTATAATTGTCCCACTGGACCTTGACCTGATCTACCGTTCGACGTCGTAACTATCGAACGTGGTGATCTAATATGTGGACTGGCTCAGCCGTGAGTGCTCCCTCGTCCGATACCTGCAAGGAACTCATGTCAATAACATGTNAGGCAAGGCTAGTCGATAGGCCATGGGCCCCTTTCTCTCCACAATCTCGAAAGGTCCCATGAACCTAGGAGAGAGTTTAGCTCCCTTCCCAAACTTAATCAAACTCTTATGTGGTTTAACCCACAAGAAGACTCAATCATCGACCTCGTAACTACGGTCGACTCGGTGCGCATCGGCATAACTCTTCTGTCGATCCTGCACTTCTTTAATCCTTTGTCTTATTGTTTTCATTTTCTCTTCCATTTATTGGATCGCTTCTGGTCCCACCAGGACCCTATCCTCATGTTGATCCCAACTCAAAGGCATCTGACATGGTTTCCCGTAAAGAAACTCGAAAGGCGCCATATTAATGGTGCTCTGGTAACTATTGTTGTAAGCGAACTCTACTAGTGGCAAGAATTCCTCCCAACGCTTTTGTTGGTCCATCATGTACATGTGCAACATGTCCTCCAAGGTTTGGTTCATTTGTTCTGTCTGTCTGTCTGTCTCCAGGTGATACACAGTACTAAAGTTAAGTTGGGTTCCCAAGGCCTCTTGCAAACTCGTCCAAAATCGTCCAGTAAACACCAATCCTCGATCGGATATAATCCTCATAGGCACACCATGCAACCTCACAATCTCACTGATGAAAACTCTAGCTATGTTAGGTGCCTGATACGTCGTATGCACAGGAATAAAGTGAGAACTATTTGTCAGATTTTCAACTACTATGAAAATTGAGTCATGTCTCCTTTCCATCAGTAGCAATCCAACAATAAAATCCATCGAAATAACCTCCCATTTCGATTTTGGAATAGCATACGGTTGTAGTAATCCTGTTGGGTGTCTATGTTCATCCTTTACCTGCTGACACTCTAGAAATCTGGCCACATAGTTGACTATGTCGGCCTTCATTCCCTTCCATAAGAATAAGGGTCTAAGGTCTTCCCTCATCTTCATGACTCTCGGGTAAGCCATGTAAACTACTCTATGAGCCTTGCTCAGGATCAACATCCTCAACTCGTCATTTGGTGGTACATAATTCTGACTTCTAAACCTCAATAACCCATCTCTATCAAATTAAAATCCCTCATATCGTGGTACCATCATTGTGTTTTGTTCGATAAAACCCTCGACCTCTTTTTACCAATCGTCGTCATGTTGTAAAGTTAGAATATTTTCACGTAGATTCGTCTGAAGAGGCAACACCAAAAATATGCACGACCTCCGACTCAAAGCATGCGCCACTCGATTCAATGTTCCCTTTATGAAAGTAATCTCAAAGTCGTACTCTCTAAGTAATTCCGACCAATGTCGTTGTCGCACGTTCAGGTCGCTTTGTGTAAAAATGTGTTGTAGTCCACAATGATCGGTCTTTAGTTCAAATTTTCATCCAACAAGGTAATGTATCCAAACCTTCAAGGCATATACGATGGCTAATAACTCCAAATCATCTGTCGTGTGGTTCTCCTCATGCCTTCTCAGTTTCCTCAAAATGTAAGCAATCACTTGTCCGTCTTGCATCAAGACTCCGCCTAAGCCTTCCTTGGATGTGTCTATGAATACCCAAGAAGTCCATGTCCATGTCAGGGACCTTTAGTATCTGCGTTGCCGTCAACAAATCTTTAAGCCTCCGAAATGCTTCCACGCATTTCTTGGTCCAAACGAACTTCTTGTTTTTCTTCTGCAATTCCGTGATTGGATTTGCTATCTTCGAAAATCCCTCGACAAACCATCGATAGTATCCTGCTAAACCCATAAAGCTACTCACTTCCATGACACTCGTCGGCGCAGGCCTTCCATAATAGCCTCAAACTTGGCTGGATCCATGGTGATACCTTCACCGAAGATGACATGCCCTAAGTAGTGAATCCTCGATTGATAAAAAGAGCATTTGGAAAACTTCCCATACAATTTGTGCTCTCGCAGAAACTATAGTACCAAGCACAAGTGCTCTTCATGCTCCTCCATCATCCGAGAGTAGATCAAAATATCATCGATGAATACTTGGACGAACTTGTCCATGTACTCATGGAACACCCCATTCATCAAACTCATAAATACCCCTGGGGCGTTTGTCATTCCAAATGGTAAAACAATAAACTCATAATGTCCAAACCTCATCTTAAAGGCGGACTTAGGGACGTCATCCTCCTTGATCCACAACTAGTGATACCCTGATGGCAAATCAATCTTGGAGAACACCGTAGCACCCTTCATTTGATCGAACAGATTATCAATTCTCGGCAATGGGTACTAGTTTTTGATCATAGCCTTTCTCAATTGATGGTAGTCAATGCAAAGCCTCCACGATCCATCCTTCTTTCGTATGAAAATAATCGGTGCACCCCATGGTGACACACTAGGAAATATCAGTCCCAGGTCCAACAACTCCTTCAATTTCATTTTCAACTCTTGTAACTACGGGGTGGACATCCGATAAGGCATTCTTTCTATTGGTTCAGTCCCCAGTTTTAGGTCTATGGTAAACTCCAAATCTCTCTTCGGCGACATCCTAGGAAAATCCTCTGGAAATACGTCCGCAAACTCTCTCACCATCGAAAGGTGTTCTAGACATTCTGCTACTCCCTTCTCGTCTAACACAAGGACCACATAAATCTTTCACCCCATGCGCATACTCTTCCATAGCTGTAAGGAAGAGATGAACCTTAGGGAAAATCCCTGGTTCTGGCCTACAATCACACTCCTCTATCCCTCGTCATCGATGAAGCTCAACCATTTTGTCTTACAGTTGAGTATCACCTCATGCCATTCCAACCAATCCATACCAATTACGACTTCATAACATCCTAATATCGTGATGTATAGGTTGGCCCTCGTGAAATACTCTCCCAGGTTAAGGGCACAACCTGTAACCTTTCCTCCAACCTTCTGTTTGGCTCCCGAGGCCATCTCCATGAAGCTAAATTCATCTTGTTTGACTACCTTTACCTTAATCATTTTTAGCATTGCACCAAAAATGAAACTCTCAGTAGCATTGGGATCTATCAAAATACTAAGGTTCTGGTCAACGATGGTACCTGTCATCTTGAGCATAGTTGACTGATGCTCTGCCTGGTGGTTATTCACCACTGCATGAATACGATGGGTCTTGCCCATATCTCCCACTATATTGGGTCCGACTGATCCAGATGCTCTTATCCTCTCCATAGGACAGTTGCACTGGTAGTGTGGCTCCCCACACATCCAACACCCCTTCTTCGGCCCAGTAGTCCTGGTACCTGAAGTAGAAGATGACGGCCCACCAACCTGGAACCCTAGTCTGTTCTGCTGAACAGGCCTAAACTGTTGGTGTTGTAGGCGACACTGTTGCTGATGCAGTGGTCCCCGATAAGGGGTCCGCTGCTGAGGTGACGGTCATCGGGGTGTAGTGAAAGTGGATCCCCTCTGGAAGCCATGATATCCCGACGTATGTCTCGCTAGTGTCTTGTGTTGTTCTGCTCCATATGAAACCTGCCTTGCTAGTCTCACTGGAGTCCTAGTCTGACCCCCACTGATAAGCTCCTCCTCTGCTATGAGGGCCTTCTGGATAGCATCGTGTAAGGTTTGAAGCATCAAAATCCTAACCTTTGCACGTAGGTTGTCGTTAAGGCCAAATACAAACTTGTTGACCATGATTTTCTCAGTGTTAAGATGCGGAGCATACTGGAGTAGCTCCATAAAATGGGCCTCGTACTCGGGCACCATATGACCTCCATGTCGTAAGGCATTGAACTCATTGACCTGATGCTCAATGAATTCCTCTGAAAGGTACCTCTCTCAGAACCATTCCTCGAACAGTTCCCATGACATGTCTTCGACGACCATGTTTAGTTTTGGCAGGAGCGTCTTCCACCATAGAAGAGCAATCCCTTTCAGTTGAAAGAGAATCATGCGGACCTTCATGTTGGAGGTATAATCGCGAAGTGCGAAGCACATCGCCATGTTCTCCAACCATGCCTCGGCGGCTGCGCCATTCGGGGCACCAAAGAACTTGGGAAATTTGACCTTCTCGAGTTCACGGTGAATGCTACCAGTAACGGCTAGTGCGCGCGGTGGAACCTCAATGGGTGTCGACACTCTGGCCTCATCTCTGTCCAAACGATTGATCAGTTCCTTGGACATGCACTGAAAGGATCCCATCATCTCGACTACATCACCAACTGCTATCTGTGCCTGTCTGAGAACCTGCTCATCTCCCTGGGGGTTAGACCTCTCAGGTGTGGATGCTATTGGAGGAGTCGCGCCTCCTCCTCTAGAACCCCATCATCTACCTCTGCGGCGTCCTCTAACCATGATTACCTACACGCACACAATCAACTCGATTACCAACAGTATAATCCAATCATTCAACGAAAGCCGTAGCGATCCCAAGTCACGGGTTGAACCCGCTCTGATACCATATGTAACAAACCTCCTCGTTACGACGATGAACCTCATAAAACAAATTTTTTTTTTCTTAATGTGTGTGCGCACATGTAAAAGGGAAATAAACATATTTGACTCTACATTTCCACCTGACGACGAACAAGACGCAAACCATGATGAACACAACATGACGACCTAAGACGCACATCAAGTAACTGCATGCATTTAACTGTGATCAATCGACAAATAAGTAAGACTGACTACCCACCCATCCTACCCTGCAATCGTTAGGACCTCCAAGACACATAAGCAATGCTCAAGCCCAGGTTCCCATCGATTTTAACCATTTAAGGTCTTAGGGCTGGCGACTGTTCTAAGGAACATGGAGGTGTCTACATCCCACCCGACACAAGCAGATCAAGCAATAAAATGTTTACAACCAAGAACAACAATGACTAAAGAGCAACCACGTCCTCTACGGATGGTGCAAGTCAGAAGGATTCTGACAACAACCAACTATGATTAAGACAAGGCATTGTCTACGACTCAATTAGCATTAATTACAAATCCATTTACTCCATTCAATTTCCATTAGTTGACAAGTTACCCAACCCAACCTTGAAATAATGTAAATTAACTAATTGCAAAATCCCCATTTACTAAATCGTAATAATTTAAGGTACTTAGTTCAAGGACCTTATATTTTAGATGTCATCAATGACCATAAAATTACAATAAAAATGCAATAAAATAACCATGACATTAGTTTTTATATTACAATAACATTGCAAATAAAATAACAATGATCTTATACTTCATATGTTATCAAACACTAACATTGCATTTTATTTAAATTGCAAGAACATTACATTTACATATTTCAAAACAATATATTACAATGACCTTACATTACAATACATTGCACATAAAATAACAATGGTCTTACATTTCATATGTTATCAACACTAACATTTCATTTTATTATATTGCAAGAACATTATATTTACATATTCCAATTAACATCAATTCACATCTGAACTAACACGTCTAGATTATTCATAATTACAACTTTTAAAATTTATAATTCAACATTTTCTATCCACATTAATCAATATCATTATGATGGTCATCTAACTCAACGAGTCTTAAATAAATCAATAGATATAACTAGATGAACCATTTAACCTCAACATAATTTCCATATCTAAACTAACCATTCTAATTTGATAAATAACACGACTCTTAAAGTCACCATTCAACCTTATCCTTAATTGATAATAATATGTTAGTCATCAATTCAACGAGTCTTAATTAATTGATATTTAACCCGACTGACCATTCTAAAATAACTTAAAATAAGAACTGTCCAAAATAAGGTAAGGGTTCCTAAACAGTTTACATATTGTATTAACAAGGCTATTTCGGTCGAAGTTGTTCATAAAAAATAAATTGTTAAATAACTGTGGTGTAAACCATGATACCCTTTTCCACCTGTCAGCTAATAGTTGCGTAATAAAGGAGCAAACAGTCAGTTAAAAAAAATGGGTACGTGCACCAGTTTGAAATGGTAAGTTGCCTAGAAATGACTACATCTTTAAATGAAAACACAGGTCGCAATTAATGAAGGAGAGATAATTTGGTATTAAGCAATCAAATGCATTCCAAAAACAACAAAACATAGCTTAAATAAAGGCCCAACGTCAGGTAACGCTAAGGAAGACACTGACATAGATAGACATCTGTAACATTTAAGCAACGAATTACGGATTCGTTGTCCCGGTATCAACGATTCACCAGGTAAGAAATTCCCAGGAATCCTTCGACGATTTCACCAGGTATCAAGGGAAACAACAGTAAAATATTCATTGAAGTCTTAGTCACGAGCTCCAGGGAGAGCGTGGTCAATGAATGGGGAAACTCACAAACTTCAAAAAATGATATCACCGTCTCATAATGGCAAGAACCTTCCAGGCAACCAAGGTAACCGATGTCTGTTGTTTTTGGCAGAAAAACGCAAGCAAACTAGGGAATGAAATGTGTTTTACCGGTGGAATTATTTCTCTTGTCAACTCAGAAAAATCATGATGTCCATCCACTTCTTGCATGGAAAAATCTCATTGCATGTCTGTGTAAAGGAATTCTACCTATAGGATACAACCACTGGCCCACCTTTAACATGCCCTCAGCCATAAAACTCAGTCAGAGGTAGGCAACGACAATTAGAGTTGATGTTTGTTTTGGAAAAACAGACAACACAAAGCTTCTATTAAACAACTATTCCATACTCCTGACAGGTGAAAACCAAGTGAATTTTACTCACAGCGACCAAGCCAGCATGATCGAAATATACTCACACCCAATCGATGTCCGAAAGTGTATAAATTCGTTGTCACTCCAGCCATACCTAAAATTCGCAGTTTCATGTGTATCGTTGTCCTTGAACATGATTGATAATATAAGAAGGAAATTGGCAATAGTTTAAATCGTGGATCACTGTCCTGATATACTATTGTTGTCTTTTAATTCATGCAATACATATAATACAACTTCTGTTAATTATGATACGGGATTCAAGGTGTTGGAACATAGTCATACGAATTAAAGTGGATTAAAATTTTTGTTGGTACAATCACTATCAATCATTATGATTTTTTTTAAATCGTTGGTGGTACATCTATGAATTGCAGTCCCAAAAAAAAAACTATCAATAGAGCTGATCTGATAAAATCAACAATGATATTATGATTCTCTCCAACAGTGGCATCTACAATTTAGGATAATGCTATCTAACTATATGGTCCATAAATATAAATGATGAAAATGCAGATAACACATAAAAATATTAACTGGAACGCTATCATAATGAAATATATTATAGCCTAGAATGATAGGTTGGCAGTCTGAAAGTGTGATAACTAAGGGTAAGTTCGTCAGGTATATTCGTCAATGAAAAACATTAAAATGCAGAAGATAAGATTCAGTTGCGGGAAAGGATAAACCATACGTAAAGGTAATCAAACGCTAGAATGTGCAATGACCATCTACAAACCAAGGATTCAACAAAGGTATCCATTTAATGATATCGATGCAATAGATGAAGTATAAATTAATTTTTGTTTCATACATTACCAAATTACAACAACTGAGTTAACATTTTTACAACAATACAATTACAATCGCCGAAGTAAATAAATATGCATTCTACTCTACCAAATAAATGAGCATACCGTTGCCTTATCTCCTGCCTCAAATGACATATGCGCACTTTGTGTCGCTCTCGCTCGCCGACTGTCGAGACTACATCGGTACCTCCCAACCAACGCTAGGGGTACTTTGTTTCCCACTTGGCCCCCTGAGTAGCAAAAGGGGCCACACACTATCCATATGGTACATCTAGCTCCCAGCTCGCCTCACAAGGCTGAGCTACCACTCCTATCCAAGCTACAAATTCCCAACTCCCCACAAGTAAATTAGTCAAGTCACTAATCCGACAACATAATGTTATGCTAACAGTCGAACCCCTGCTTCCTCCTCCTTCCTCTCTTTTATAGAGATTTAGAACTACCAAACTTTCCCTAATTCTCATTTAATTTAAGTTTTGATAAAAATATTCTAATAATTCTCCTTCGTACAAGTGTCGTCCATCCCCCACTTTCCTCCACTAATTATTTTCTTTAAATTAATAATTGTCTCATTTCCCTCACCCACCTAGAGTTACTCCTAAATTTACTCCTAGGTGTCCCTAGATTCCCTTACAGGTTTTAAATACTTTCCCTAAAATGAAGTTGTTAATTTAGTTCAATTTAGAAGGTTCTTAATTGCAGATTCTTTACTAAGTTGACCTTGCTTTTTACCATAAGTTCCCTGCTTTCCCTTTTTATGTTACCTCCATCCCCTAGTTCCTAATTTTTATAATTTCCCTCTTTCCCCTTTTTATTAGAGCTAAAAAGGGCAGTTGCAATTTAACCCCTTTTCCCTTTTATTATTAATTCAACATCTTTTAAAACTATCATAAGTTAAAAATAATTAATTTCTTCTTTATATATATATATTTTTATCCACCAATTTTATTTAATTTCTTACTCTCTTCATTTTACCCCAAAGTTTATGAAGAACAAATTATTACGTAAGGGGTTTTTATTTTAAATTTTATTATTATTATATTATATAGATATTTTCTCAAGGGTAGACAAAATCTTACTCCTAGAGAAGTTTTTAGACTTAGGACTTAGACTCCGAACTGAGCGACATTTAATTAGGGGAGTTGTTTTAAAATTTCTTAAAGTGTTGATTGTCTTAGGTCCATCTAGGTTTGTTCCTTTATCATCATCATTGCAACGTGCCCTTCATAACGCACTACATACTCCAAGGGTGCCACTCTCCTCTTTTGTTTCTTTTGCGCGACATGCCCTTCAAGATGCACCACATGCTCCAAGGGTGCCACTCGCCCTTTTGTTTCCCTGTGCGACGTTCCCTTCAGGATGCATCACATGCTCCAAGGGTGCCACTCACTTCTTGAATGATTGGTAGACTTCAATAACTCCTGGAGTCAACACTCTGCCAGGTGAACTTGTGGGAGACTAAGGGCTTCTAAGGAATAAGGCCCCCACCTTATTGCGTGCCCCTTAGAATCATCGCGAGCGACTGTCGCAGTCTTCCATTGCATCATCGTGGGTCCTCTCGAACTAGGTAATCGTTAACCTACAATTTGAGCCATGGTGGGAGTGCTAGTAGGTTTTGGCAGGGATGCTCTCCACACCTCACCCTCAACCTCTCTGGTAGTCATGTGTGGCCCCATTACTCCATATGTGAGTCTGGTCGGTAAGCTATCGTCAGCCTGCATCATCAATAAATCATGTCATAACATGTCCACATCATATCATCATCTCAAATGTACTAATATCACAGTAAATCAATCAAACCCAAATAGTACACTCCCTGAATCAATCTGGATTCAAAGGGGTTCCATCGATGCCTCTGCATCCTCAAGGTCCAAAACCCTGCACACTCAGAAAAACCAAGTCAATAGCACCTGTCTATGTCAATGTAGTAAAAAACATGTCATCTACCCATGATGCATCATAATCAAAGACAAATGTTTTAATATCATAATAATCTGGATCACTTGTGAGCAAGTGTCCTCAAAGAATAAGTTCACTCAGCACGCCAGAGCAGGATGTTACTATATTACATTGTAATATGGTATACAATTGTAATATTTTAATATTTTAATATATTATATATTGTAATATTGTAATATTTTATTGAAATATGGATGTTAGAGAAAATATGTATGTCTTTTAGATTGAACAAGATTATATATATATATATATATATATATATATATATATATATCNTATATATATCCCTTACAAATAATCAAGGCACTAATCAACCAAATATTGGAAGCATGTGGGATCATGAAGTTGGATTAGAAGTAAGGATATCAATATGACAATATACACAGAATAATTTGGAATATTACTTTAAAAAAAACACATGGATTGCATGAGTGAGTCATTATGCAATTTATATTACACAATACTATGACAACACTTCTAAGATTGATGAATGATATCTTAAGACCATTTCTCGGACTTTTTTATTGTAGCCTCCTTGGATTATATTTTGACTTTTAGCAGGATTTCGGAAGATCATTTGAAATATTTGGAGATGATATTTTTAACCCTTCAAAACAATTAATTGCAAGCCAACATGAAGAAATATGAGCTTGGAAAATAATTATTGTTGTGTATGGATTTTGTAGTTAGAGGATGTGAATTTTGTATTGACCTGAGAAATATAAAATTCGTTGTAAATTAGTTGATCCTAGATAATTTAATTGAACCAAGGTAATTCACAGGGTTAACAAATTATTTAGGAATAATGTGTCTCTTCAATGCACATTAGAAAATGAAAGTATAACCTTTCAATTCATTGCAAATGAAAACCACATAACTAAAGCTTTCACATGATAATGCATCAACATCAATATTAAATCTAATGAAACTTGCAATTTCATTTGAAATCAAAGCAAA
>SNQJ01S0055307.1:52453-76613 GCA_010110895.2 Picea sitchensis
GACCATGCCACAATACATTGATGAATAAAATTAATGAGATGAACTTTAACAATTGAGAAATTTAGTTGTTGTAGTCATAAGTTGTTACTGTATTTAACATTTACCTAATGAGGCACTGTGGATGCCTTTCCCTAGTCACCCTGGATAGATGTAAAGGGAGATTTTCGGACACGGTCACCCTGGACAGATGTTGACACAATAAATCAATCAACAAAAGTTATGAAATTCACCTCTAACATTAAAAAAATGAAATATTGTAGTAATATCATAAAAACAAAAACAAAATTTCAGAAACTTAATTGTTGTAGTCATAAGTTGTTATTGTATTTAACATTTACCTAGTGAGGCACTATGGGTTCCTTTCCATAGTCACCCTGGATAGATGTAGCTGGTGATACTCCGACACGGTCACCCTGGACAAAAGTTGACACAATAAATCAATCAACAAAAGTTATGAAATTCACCTGTAACATTTAAAAAATGAAATATTGGAGTAATATCAGAAAACAAAATAATGAAATTTCAGAAATTTTGTTGCTTTAGTCATAAGTTGTTATTGTATTTAACATTTACTTGCTGAGGTACAGTGGGTTCCTTTCCACGGTCATCCTGGAGAGATATAGTGGGTGATTTTCTACCATGGTCACCCTGGATGGATGTTGACATAGTAAATCAATCAATAAAAGTTATGAAATTCACCTGTAACATTAAGAAAATGAAATATTGCAGTAATAACGGAAAAAAAAATAATGAAATTTCAAAAATTTAGTTGTTGTAGTCATGATTTTTTACCATATTTAACACTTACCTGCCGAGGCGAAGTGGGTGTCTTTCCACGATCACCCTAGATAGATGTTCAGACAATAAATTAATCAACAAGAGTTATGAAAGTAATTGTAAAAAATGTATGCAGTAAAAATTTGAAATATTGCAGCGATAAATTGTAATAATGATTGATCAAAGGCTGATTTGAATGGTATGTAATATATTTACCCCCATAGTCGCACCCCCTCCATCTATTCGATTTAATTTGTAATCGATCATCAACTCTTCACCTGGAACTATTTTTTTTGTTGCACATACAAATATACAATTTCCTTTGCGTGCTTCAAATATGCAATTTGGTTTCTTAGTTGTTTCCACTGGTCATGTACTATTTATAAATCTCACAATGTTTCCATTATTTTTTGGCCTTCCATCAATATACATGGTTGCCCCTTTATTTTGATTGTTATCTAGTAGTTGTATATAATTTGCAGCAACTTCGTATCTCCACATACTTTGCGTATATCGGACCAAAATCAACCAGTGATTGTATTTGTATAATCGTTTGACATACTCCATCAATTCCGTCACAGTTTCATAGCCAACCTTTATGCCATCCATGGAAAATAAACCCAATCCATGTAAGGACAAAGGAGCAATGCGATACATCCTCCCACTGATGAAGAAATCTGTGTCCACTTCAGGTATCTCCTTAGGTGCCCATCATTGCACTAGATGTTTATACCTCAAGGGAGACTTAATGTCACCTATGCTCTCAGCATCATAATTACACGACCCTCCGTTGGTAATAAAAAATTTCATGCGGGTACAAAATCTTTTCCTTACCTTTTCCAACCTAGTTGATCTAGAACCGATAGATCTAGTACAACACATCTCACTTTCAACCTCTCTTACTATATCTTGATCATCACTCGAGGAAGATAGATCCAACAAATATCTATTTGGTGGTACCTACACTCGTTAAACCAAGAAGATAAGTTATCATGCCAATATACATTTTTTGTACCAACATAGTTGCATAAAGTTGAAATTTCCACACCTATCCATCATATAGTTGCATAAAGTTGAAATTGCCACAATTATTTGTGTAAATTTGCATAAGTTGTGTAAAGTTGCATAAGTTCCATAAAGTTGCTTAATTTTGTAAGTTTCATGTTTCATAGTTGCATATAGTTGAACAGTTGCATTTAATTGCATATTTGCATATAGTTGCGTACAAAATTGTTGCAATATAGTTGCATATAGTTTCCATATAGTTGCATATGGTTTCATAAGTTGCATATAGTTGCATAACTTGCAATATAGTTGCATAAGTTTCATATAGTTGTATATAATTGCATAAGTTTCAATAAATTTTCATATAGTTGCATTTGACCACTCACCAATATTTGAGAATATAGTTGGAATATAGTTGCATTTGGAACCATTGGTATGTTTTCATAATAATAATAGGTCTCAAGGTGTGTACCATGAATAGAGATAAAAAAAAATGTCCTTAGGTCCTAAACATATTTTCTTTGGCTCATTGGCCATTAACAAGGCCTCAAACAACCACATCTATCCTATTTAATAGACTATGGTGCTTGGGTGGGATATCGGTGTCATTCACAGTTTTTTCACACCATGTATGGAACCTAGATGTTGTCCATGGTCAGGGAAAGAACATAAGTTTTTTAGGTCCTATTTAAATCTTCTTAGGATTAAGCTTCCTGAAGAAGTTGTCAAAAAACAACACAAAACATATGTAAAAACCTTTAGCCTCTGTGTGGGATCTTTGGTGCCCTTAATAGTTTTTTTATAATAAGAACAGTTCTCAAGGCTTGTACCATGTCTAGGGAAATAAAACAAGAACATTAAGCTCACAATGAATGTTGTCAAATTCAAGGGCCATGAACTAGGCCTCAAATAACCATGTAGATATTATTTAATAGATATTTGACCTTCTAGTGGGATATGGGTGCCATTAGGATTTGTTTTTCACTATATATGTAATTCAAGGTTTATATCATCACCAAGGTAATAAAATTAGGGCCTGCTTCCCTAAATGAATATTTTTTATGCTTAATGGCCATGAAAAATGCCTCTATTTGGGAATATGTGCACCATTAGTATGTTTTGAATAAAAATAATGAGTTTCAAGACCTATACCATGGCCAAGGGAGGAAATAAAGGGCCTTACGACCTAAATAAATCTTCTTGATCTTAATGGCCATGAACAAGGCCTCAAACCACCATACATATCCTCTCTACATGATATATCAAATTTGGGTGGGATATGGTCACCATTCACAAGTTTTGGGCATAATGTATAGCAAAGAACATAAGTTGCTTATGCCATATTTGAATCTTATCAAGGTTAATATTTGTGATGCAATCCCTAAACAACCACACAAGATCTATGTAGGGTATCTTTGCAACCATTGGTATGTTTTCATAATAAGAATAGGTCTCAAGGTGTGTACCATGGCTAGGAGAGGAAACATGTACCTTAGGTCCAAAATGAAGCTTATTCACTTCAAGGTCTATGAACTAACCATTGAATGATCATGTAGATAATGTTTAAGGGATATTTGGCCTCAAGGTGGGATTTGGACACCTTTAGTATTTTTTCACATCACATATGGGAGTTTAGGCTTGTACCATCATGAAGGGAAGGAGAAAAGGTAATTAGGATTTAAATGAACCTTATGTGCTTAATGACCAAGATCAAGGCCTCCAATTAGGAATATAGGCCACATTGGTATGCTTTAAATAATAATAATGGCTATTAGGACAACATATCGGCACCATTCATAGGTTTTATGCATCATAGTTGGCTCTCAAGGCCTCGAAGAAGGAACTTAGAGCCATTAGGAGGATATAGTTTCATTCATAAGTTGCATTAGGAGGATATAGCTCACACATTCATAAGTTGCATATAGTTGCATATAGTTGCATAAGTCACATATAGTTGCATAGTTGCATAAGTTGCATTGTTGCATAAAGTTGCATGTTGCATAAAGTTGCGTAAAGTTGCATAAGTTGCATGGTTTCATAAAGTTGCATGTTTCATAAAGTTGCATAAAGTTGCATAAAGTTGTGTAAGTTGCATTGTTGCATAAAGTTGCATGTTGTGTAAAGTTGCGTAAAGTTGCGTAAAGTTGCATAAAGTTGTGTAAAGTTGCATAAAGTTTCATGTTGCATAAAGTTGCGTAAAGTTCCATAAAGTTGCGTAATTTGCATTGTTTCATAAAGTTGCATGTTGTGTAAACTTCTGTAAACTTGTTGCATAAAGTTGCGTAAAGTTTCATAAGGTTGTGTAAATTTGCGTAAAGTTGTGTAAGTTCCATAAAGTTGCTTAAGTTGTTTAAGTTGCATGTTGCATAGTTTCATATAGTTGCATAGTTGCATATTTGCATATATTTGCATATAGTTTCATAAGTTGCAGATAGTTGCAGATGGTTGCATATAGTTGCATAATTTGCAATATAGTTGCATAAGTTGAAATATAGTTGCATATATTTGCATAAGATGCAATATAGTTGCATTTGACCACTCACCAATATTTGAGAATATAGTTGCAATATGAAAAATGCTTCTATTTGAGAATATGTGCACCGTTAGTATGTTTTGAATAAAAAGAGTGGGTTTCAATACCTATACCATGGCCAAGGGAGGAAATAAAGGGCCTTAGGCCCTAAATAAATCTTCTTGATCTTAATGGCCATGAATATGGCCTCAAAACACCATACATATCCTCTCTAAGGGATATATGGAATTTGGGTGGGATATGGTCACCATTCCCAAGTTTTGGGCATAATGTATAGCAAAGAACATAAGGTGATTAGGCCCTATTTGAATCTTATCGGGGTTGACAACTGTGATGCAGTCCTTAAACAACCACACAAGATCTATGTAGGGTATCTTTGGAACCATTCGTACATTTTCATAATAAGAATAGGTCTCAAGGTGTGTACCATGGTTAGGAGAGGAAATTGGTACCTTAGGTCCAAAATGAAGCTTCTTCACTTCAAGGTCCATGAACTAAACATTGAATGATCATATAGATAATGTTTAAGGGATATTTGGCCTCGAGGTGGGATTTGGACACCATTAGTATTTTTTCACATAACATATGGGAGTTTAGGCGTGTACCATCATCTAGGGAAGGAGAAAAGGGAATTAGGATTTAAATGAACATTAAGTGCTTACTGACCAAGATCAAGGCCTCCAATTAAGAATATGGGCAACATTGGTATGCTTTAAATAATAATAATGGTTATTAGGACCTCTACCATGGACAAGGGAGGTAAATAATGGCCTTAGGCCCTAAAACAATCTTCTCGTCCTTAATGGCCATGAACAAGGCCTCAAACCACCACACAGATCCTCTTTAAGGGATCTATGGACTTTAGGTGGGATACAATCACTATTCACAAGTTTTGGACATCACATATGGCACTTTGGATCTTACCCATGGTTAGGGAAAGAACATAAGATACTTAGGCCCAATTCCAATCTTCTTGTTGATCTTTGTGATGTAGTATTTGTACAACCACACAAGAAACTTGTATGGGATATTTCACCTCCATGTGGGATATTTCATGCCAATAGTACATTTTTCATAATAAGAAAGGATTGTGTGCTTATTCTCTAAGAAAATATTTCTTGTTCCTAATGGAAAAGACTAAGTTCTTCTATTGGTAATGTGTGCACCATTAATATATTCTGGAAAATAAGATTTTGTATCAAGAGATATACCATGGATGAGGTAAGAAAACAAGTGACCTAGGCCCTGTACAAATATTCTTGATTTCAATGGTTATGAACAAATCCTTGAAGCACCACACAGACCATCTCTAAGGGATATTTATCTTGTGGGTGGGATATGGGCACCATTCATAGGTTTTATGCATCATAGTTGGCTCTCAAGGCCTCTAAGAAGGAACTCTCCTAATTCTAGGTAGTGAAGCACCCAATGTATGTCCTTATTGGAACCCTTTTTCATAGAATAATGAAATTAAAAAGGTAATTGTAGAATTGTTGGAGGTGGGATTAATATGTCGTAGTACTATCCCTTACTCATACTTAGTGGTCAGTGTATTAAAGAAGGAAGGAAATTGGTTCATTTTTCCTCAGTTCTAGGATCACAATAAGTTGATCATCAAGGACAAATCTCCTATCCTAGTTATTTAAGACCACTTGGATAAACTTCATGGAGCCAAGTTTTTCACTAAATTTGAGCTTCATTCCATATACCACAAAACCAAGATGAGAGAGGTATACATCCCTAAGATCTCCTTCTGTACACATGAATGTCATTATGAGTTTGTGGTGATTCCTTTTGGTCTTTACAAGGATCAATCCACATTACAAAGCCTTATGAAAAAGATCTTTTGACCCTTAATACACAATCTTGTTATCTATTATTCTTTGATGATATCTTAGTTTACAATAAACATAAGAATTTCACATCGATCATGTTGATAGAGACTTGCAACTCCTACAAGGCCACTATTTTTTCATGAAACACTCCATATGTGCTTTTGGGGCTTCATAGGTTGAATACGTGGTTCACATTGTAAGTGAGGAGGAAGTATGAGTTGATCCTATGAAATTCATAGCTATGCAATATTGGACCTATCCAAATACCTTGAAGAGATTATGTGGATTCTTACGACTTCAAGGCTATTAAAGGAAGTTTGTGAAAAATTTAGAAAAAAAAATTATCCCTTAACTTCACTTCTAAAAAGTAATGCCTTTTTCTATAGTGTAGTCATTGAACATTCCTTCTCGGCTTTAAAGGATTCCATGTGCACTACTCCCATTTTAGAAATTCCATATTTTACTAAGTCTTTTGTATTGGAATGTGAAGCCTTAAGCAGAGGTATTGGAGTGGAATTGATGTAAGAAGGGAACCAATTAGAATTTACCAATAAGTAGTTGTGTGACTGAAATTTGGGTAAATCCACATATGAGAAAGAAACGATGGCCATCCTACATGTAGTAGAGACTTGACGCCCTTATCTCATAGGGCGACATTTCTAGATGAAGAATTAACATCATAGTTTGAAGTACTTTCTCAAACAAAGTTTATCCTCACCAGAGTAACATAAGTGGGTCACCAAGATGCTAGGGTATGATTGTGATATTATCTGTAAAAAGGGTAAATAAGATGGGGTAGTCGATTCCCTATCCAATCAATTTGAGGAGGATGGATCCCTCTTTGCCTTATATTTACCCATTCCAGGTTGGCTCAAGTAATCCCATTTAGAATATTTGTAAAATGACACTCTCATTCAACTCATCCATAGGATTTATGAAGATCCCAACCCTCCTAAAAGGTATACATGGAATCTACATACATTGTGATATAAAAAAAAAATTGTTTTAGTAAATAATTATTCCTTAAAATAAAGGATCTTAGATGAATTTCATTAATTTTCTATAGCAGGTCACTTTGGATTTAATAAAGCATATGAACGAAATAAGTGCTCATTCTTTTGGGAGGGAATGAAAATCAACATTCAGGTTTTTGTGGCAACCTATGAAACTTTCCAACAAAACAAGAGTGAGATAGTAAATAATTCAAGGTCTTTGAAATCACTAGCAATACCAACACATATATGGAATGATATCTCTATGGATTTTATAGTGGAACTCCCAAGGGTGGGAAAAACAAATATGATCATGGTGTTAGTAAACTTTCTTTCAAAATATTATCATTTTTGTGCCTTACCACATCCGTTTACCCCCTCCTTAGCTTCCCAAGTCCTCTTGTATCATATTTTTAAGTTACAGGGAATATCTACCTTCATTTTCTCAGATGGGGACCCTACCTTCACAAGAAAATTTTGGCAAGATTTGTTTAAACTACATCCTAGACAAATAAAAATGAACATTGCATATCACCCCCAAATACATGGTCAAACCAAAGTGGTCAACAAGTTCTTAGAAACCTATTTGTGATGCTTTTCATTTGAAAAACCACACAAATATGAACAATGAATTCCCCTTGTAGAATGGTGGTTGTTCATGTTCAACCTCATCATTCACAATGGGAAGGAGGTTGTTCATGTTCAACCTCCTCATTTGAATTTATTTGAAACACTTTTCTTTGAAGATCTTCATTCCTATGAACATCATCATCCTCATCTATATCATTTTTATTAATGTTATTCTCCTCACTAAGATGAATATCATCCTACTTATCCGTATGTTGGGCATTTCCATGAAATATAGTAGGTGAATGATTTATATCCTCATCCATGTCATTGGAACCACCATCAAACTCTTCACTTGAAGGAATACATTCATCACCATTATTAATACCATTAAAGTCCTCACTTAAGGAAATATCCCTTTTGTTATTGACACATTTATTGGTACCATTCAAATCCCTCACTTGAAGGAAAATCTCCATCACCATTAGCACTAGTTCGATCTACCACTTGTTTGATCTACCACTAGTTCGATCTACCACTTGTTTTACAATTTCTAGTTGCAACAAGGTATATTCTATGTTCTTAGTATCTCTAATTCATCAAGCATTTCATCAAGCATTATATCAATCATTTCTATCAAACATTTCATCAAACAATTAGCATGCACACTTAAGAGATAAGAGAAAGAAGGAAAACCATTTCCTTCGGTTGTGTGCCCTCCTCTAGTACAAAATCATGCACCCTCCTCTGCAAATCCGTGTGCCCTCCTCTGCAAATCTGTGTGCCCTCCTCTGCAAATCCACCCTCCTCTGCAAATCTATTTTCCCTCCTCTGCACATCCGTGTGCCCTAGCCTCCTCCCGTGTTCCCTCCTCTCGTGTTCCTCTCCCTCCTTCTCCTCCTTCTCCCACCATCATCTCCCTTCCACTCTGCATGCAAAAACTTGTTCCCTAGACTCCTCTCGTGTGCCTCTCCCTCCTCCTCCTTCTCCCAGCCTCCTCTCCCTTCCACTCTACCTGCGTTCGTAACCCAATCCTCTCCAATGGTGGTGAGTGGTATAGTGGTCAACTGTCTAGTGGTATAGTGGTTGATTGTGTAGTGTGCGACTGTGTAGTGGCCTTGACTATGTAGATATGGCGCACAAGTACTATAGAATGTGATTTGTATTTGCTATGTAGATATGCATATAAGTACTATAGAATGTGACTTTTGTTGTTGTTTCCATTTTCATTTATTTATTTTATTATTATTATTTATATATAATATAATATATATATAATATAATTAATATATATATATATATATATATATATATATATATATATATATATATATATATATATATATATATATATATATATATATATTATATAATATATAATCCCTACCTCATAGCCCCTTTCGAGACATAGAATCCATAACTCATATCCCCCAATTTATAGTGATGGATACATCCTTGTCACTTGAATGAGAGCGCAGGGCATTAGGAAGGATAATATAGACATCTTCACCTAGAATAAATAATATTGTATAATTGTTCCTTTTGGATGGCTTCATCCTCATTTCTAGGCATATTCATGGATACATCCTTGATGAGGGGAAGAAGGGATTCTAGAAACTACTCTATAACCCCCAATCAATATCAACTTGAACATGCAGATATACCCTCTGATCCCTATGACTCTTAACAATCGCCTCAAAGGAACATAGTGTGACCTCGCACACTAAAAGATTAATACATTATGGTTCTGAACATAGTAACATCATAATAGATTGACCCTTCAAATACACTATGAATCTTAACCCCTACAACCCTTGATCTCTTTAATTCAATCTTTTTATTTATTTCAAATTATTATTATGATGTATTTATAAAAGTATGAGGTTAATTAATATGTCATTTATGGTCAACAATAACTTTGGCATTAAAGTATCATGTCATGGTATAAATATTGATCACTATAACCCTCCTTGACATATAGCACTTCTAAGAAACTATAATCCCAAACACATTATCCCTCTATAAATGCATTAACCCCTTAAGAAATTATTATCTCAAACAAACTAACCCTCTCACACACTAAACCCTTAATACATTAATACTTTGAACACACTAACTCTAATAGAATTTGATCATTGATCCATTTGATCCTGATGAAATTACCTCCTAATAATTATGACTTTGAACACAATGAATCCCTATTATATGATAAAATATAGATCACTATAACCCTCCTTGGACATAGTATACCCATGAGGTGTAAAGTGATGCAATCATGTGAAGATCACTGTGTTTTTCTATTATTGGATGGGGAATTATTTCCTAGTTCAGCAGGAAGCATAAACCATGGTATTAAGCCATGTTGAGGTAGAATACATGGTAGCATGTGAGGCATTATGGTTGAGGGAGTTGTTCTTGTATTGTTCGGGTGTGGAGTTGAGGCCATGGTGATACACAGATAGTCATAGTGGCATCAAGCTCTCTAATAATTGCACACACCTTTCAATCTAGTCAAAGTTGATCTATTAATGTCTCTTATTATTGTGGTGTTAAAAATCCTCATGATACCAATGACTACATGCCTCCAAATTTGTGATATAATGATCGTTGAGTGACAACATTTATGAAGGGTGAGGAATAAGATCAGGGTTTAGGGTTTAGATGATGAATTGATGAGAGAAGAAAGTGGGTGTTTGAGTCAATTTGAGTCCAAAAACCATCTCATATCGTTAACTAATGAATAGTCTATCCATGTCAAATTTCAATGCATTTAGAAACAATTTGAAAAATTTCAACGTTAGCCCCATTCAGGTCATCATTATTGCCCATGTCTAGTCCTAGTAACAATTTCAGAGGTTGATTGGGCAGATGATTGAGGGAAGGAAGAGCACTTCATGTTTTTTCTTCAGCATTGGATAGGGAATTATTTACTAGTTCAAGTAGGAAGTATAAATCATGGTATTAAGCTATGTTGACATATAATACATGGCAACATGTGAGGCATTATGTTTGAGGAAGTTGTTCTTTGTATTTTTCAGTTTGTATTTGGAGGCTACGGTGATACATTGTGATAATTATAGTGGCATACATCTCTCCGAGAATCATTTGTTTCATGATTGTATAAGACAACATATAGACATATGCTATCACTTCCTACAAGATTGTGCGCAGAAGGGGGTCATGAGGTTTCAATACGTTGAGATTGATGATCATATGGAAAACATATTTACCAAGAATTTGTGCAGAAAAAAGATTGAGAATTTCATATATAAGACATGGTTGGTGAATAATCCCTTCCTCGTTAATAGGGAGTGTTGATAAAAGTAACTCCTGTGGCTGTCTTCTTCCATGTGTCTGTCCTAGCATTTGAGCTCTCTTCCATCCTGTCTTGTCCCACAATTTATTAATATTATTTTGATTGTAGAATTATTTATGTGGGTTATATTTGAGTCTCAAAACCCTAAACCCTAGTTTCCCCAAGGCATCACTACTATAACCATGTCAGTGTTTTGGCATACAAGCACAAACCAAAAATTTCTATGTTGGCCTCTGCATTTTGTATAATTATTTTCAATTGCACGCACCTTCAATCTAGTCAAAGTTGATATATTAATGTCTCTTGTTACTAAAGGGTTATAAATCCTCATGATCCCAATGAACACATGCCTCCAACCTTCTAATATAATGATCATTGGGTGACAAATATTTATGAAGGGTGACGACTAAAACTAGGGTTTATGGTCTAGATGATGAATTGATGATGGACTAAAAGTGGGAGTTTGAGTCAAATTTGAGTCCATAAACCCTCCCATATCGTTAATCCATGTAAATATTCATCCATGTCAAATTTCAATGCATTCAGAAACAATTTGAAAAATTCAAAGTTGGTCCCATTCACGTCATTGTTGCTCATGTCTAGTCCTAGTACAATTTCCTTGTAAAATTTGTATAAGATATTTGGAGAATGATAATTTTGAGAATGATAATGATGAATTGATGATGGACATAACTACATCATTGGTATGACTAGGCACAATCGCATAGAGCTCATCTTGGTTTCGAAGAATAGTGCATTCTACTAAACAAGTAACTACTTGAAGGTAGTAGCTTTAATTATGCCCTCCCTCAATGCCACTCAATTTCCATATTATTCAATTTGAAATTCTAAATAACATGTATCATATATACTATATTATACAAGATAAACATATAAATATCATATAAAAGATATAAACACATACCTCTTCTTCAACAATTAAATATCAGTCATCTTCTTTCATCCCAACTCAACATCTGTATTAGGATCCGTTCATAATAAATATTGGTGAAAGTCCTATTCATATCAACATCATCATCAACATCATTTTCGCTATCAACATTGATATCATATCAAGCCATCTCCTTACATTTGATTATTATTATCAATTTCTTCGTCTAACACATCGACTACGTGAGGCACCTGCTCCTGATATTCATATCATGATCTTCTTCCTCGTTAATATATTCATCCTCTATTACATGATAGGGGCAATTTTATTGGTATTCCTTGGATCATATTCCACAACGTGATGACCAATGTCATGCTTTACCAGGTACATTTGATTAAAATACTTGCTCACTTTGACTTGGAAGAACATAAGGCTCTACACCCAATTCAAATTCCCTTTGTATTAACCATGGTAACCATTATCATGCTCAGCCAATGTAGTTCTTTCGAGATCATGTTCATGCATCCATAGCCTATACCATTTAACTTCAAACAAAACTATTTTAAAGGAATTAAAATCACACTCAATTATATCCTCCAAATGGCCATAGTACCTATTCTCAATTTCTTCCAAATTTCTGTCACTTCTAGAGAAATGTTGGTGACCTTTAAACACTGCAATTATCCCAAAATATTGGGCCAATTATCCCAAAATATTGGGCTTTCATCTTATCATCCAAAATTTTGATACAAAATTTACAACTATTACACCACATAGCCTTGTGATGTTCTCGAATCCAACATGGACAACAAGTAAAAGATACATTGCCAATTAATAATCCCCATATAGCACTACTAAATATATATTTCAATAATTAAACAAACCAAATACATTGAAAAATTGGGAAAACTAGGAAAATGTGGGTAACAAATTTAACTTCCTTGTTTACCTTTTAAAACAGCATAAACTAACTTCCCTTGATGTAAGATCAGGGAAATTGATCTCAAGGATGATGCATTGTTTTAATTATATTACTTCCAATTCTCTTCCCATGGTAACCTACCAAAGTATTCTTCAAGATATTCTATCCAATGCTCCATTCAATCAAGGTTGTTTGCAATGGCAAATGTAAAGCATTCCATCTCCTCGAAAGCAACTATATGATAGCATAAGATTTTAATATCATTAATTAGTTATTTTAATAAATTAAATTAATAAATGTGTAATATATTAAATCTTCATCAACATATAATAATTACCTTTCACCTCATTTTACCTTTTCCCCAATAATAACACTCTTCAAATTTGTTGATATCAAGATAAAATGCTAGGCACATTCATATTTTCTACTAATTTAGGTAGACATTGACTAATATACACCATGCATTGATATACCATATATCCCTCAACCATAGAACCCTCCTGATGTGATCTTTGTCTAACAAAATCCTCAATGACTTCAACTCCATTCTCCACCATCCACATCGACCTTTGTGTGTATTGGTCCACATAATCAATCTCCTCAACTTGGGTGTATGAGGTAGCGTTCTTATGCATTGAAAATTTTTGAGGTATATATTGTTTCCATTGACATTAGTCAGGGAATTTCTCTTCTCCAATACCTTATATCTTCTTTATGGATTTATTTTGATGATAGCCATCTACAAATTTATGTATTCCTTAATATTATTTTATTGCATCAAAATTTGTAGATAAAAGATAATATATCAATAAGTTCCATTACAAATCACATAAAAAGTGCATTTTCCTTATAAAACAAATTATCTATGTACTTTGCAAATACATGAGGTAAGTATTTTTCCAAGTACATAAATAATTTGTTTTATGTTGTTGTCAAAGTCGCATGGGAGAGATAAAGGTAGAACATACCTATAACAAAAAAAAAAAATTATTATTTGTTTCTAAAAAATGTGCACCAATAAGGAAATATATTATAACCTACTAATTACCTTAATGAATGTAGTATGCCACCATGCAGTTTTAACCCCGCCAAAATCAACTTTTTTAGTTATGATATTTTGTATGTTCACTTAAAACCCTAATAAACCTAATTTTTTGAATGAACTCTTTTACAATATTGCTCTATTGCTCCATCAATAACCAAGGTAGAATAGTATTTTGCTCATGACCATTGCCATTAGAGTTAATAATAACATTCTTGTGCAAGGGATGTTGATTAGCTTCTAATGTCACAACAAATCTTTCCACCTTTATTATTCCTTCCATTCAATATTCCCCATAACAATTATGTTATGTTCTTCCCGATATGAATTGTATCAAACAAAATGAATCCATTTGTAGGTTCTTGTAGTATGGAAATCTACTATATTGCATCAGGTAACTTTTCATTCCTCGTGGAAGCCTATCGCGCCTTAACGATATTCATGAATCATCAACAAATTGAAATTAACACTAATTAATGGGACAAAATGAAATTAATACTAATGAAATTAACATAATATTTATATAATAGGTCATACATAAATAATTTGTATACCTTGACGATTTCTAATGTATTCCAACTTCCATAGCTTGTGTGTCATTCTTCATGGTTTTTCCATTTTCTTTCTTACCATTGAACTTTTCTTTATCTTTAGTTCGATAACTATGGTTCTAGGCGTGACGCTCTTATACTCATCAAACAATTCTTTTGCTAAACTCCTTGAACAACTAGATTTTATCCTCAAACCACAAAATGGGCATGCAAATATACCCTTTTTTGGAAGACCTACAAGACATGAATAAATGTAGCTTAAAATTAGAGCTACAATTTGTACCAATGCATGATTTTTTCAATAAATATATATCATATTAAATCACAAAATAAAGTAACAATATACCATAAAAATTTGTTAACCCGGAGCATTTCATGAATTTTCCATGACATTATTCCATGGAATTGAAATCATTTTTTCCCCATTGGTATAGAGATGTCATACATATTGATGCCAACCCATAAAATTCAACAACTCATTGATGAGAGTCTCAATATATATGCTCATATGTTTAACCCGGTACCTACCTAATTGGTTCAACATAATGCATGATTAATTATACCTATCTAGATGTCGTGATATATAAAAAGAAATAATTACCATGCACCTAAACAAAGAGATGAAATTTTGTCATATATTTTAAAGAAAATAAAGATAATTAAATACCTGAACAATCATTGCCAACATTGTATGCTCTCTCTTGATTGACATTCAAGGAGGAAGCTTATTGTTTATAAATAAAATAGGCCACACCGAGTACGTAGAAAGAAGTTTCCAAATGGATTGACACCATCACCGCCAACGAAAAGTCTAACATTACGAGGCTTTTCTTTAAAATTGGCCACTTTTCTTCGATGTAGTTCAATGTAGAATCATCTCTATTTACTTGAAGAACATCGTCTTGAATTTTGTTATTTGTATGGAAATCCATAAACCATGCTATACTTTGGCACATGAACAACCACATCGAAACGCACCATTCCAAATATAATGAAGAACTTTGTGAGGCAACTTCTTTGATGCTTTATCGGTTCAATATCTACTTTATTTGAGATCATGGGCATTCATTTTCTAATGCATATTGTCCACAATATATGATATGATCATTACGACATGCATCAATAGCCTAATAGTCCATTCCAATTTCATAATCATACATTTATGGAATTTTTTTTTTACACAAGACATAACATTACCTAACAATCTACAAAATTCTAAAACAATAAAAATAAAAAAAAAAAAAAAAAAAAAAAAAAAAAAAAAAAAAAAAAAAAAAAAAAAAAAAACAATAGAAATATAGGAAAAAAATTGAACCTTTTAAGTATTTGTGAACATGCATGCATAAATAATTAACAAATTAAATACCTTTTAGTATCTCGTGGTGAGACATGTGTTTGACAGTGGATGATTTTAAGGATCAAAATTTATTTAAAATTTAGGAAACCTTGGTGAATCTTACTAATCCTTCATATGCTAACTATAAATGATTGATTCATTTTTTGTAAAATATCCAAATTTCTAAGTATTTTATATAGTTTTTATAAAATTCCTTATAAGAGGATTTTAAGGTAAAATAATTTTATTTTATAGAATTTGGGCTAATCATTTTTAAAATAATGAATTCATTTACAAAACCAGAAAAATTAGCCCATGAGCGAAATTTAGCTCCTAAAATCATCCTTGGTGTTTGATAAACCATTCAAAACCTTAGGTTCACCAACAACAATATAGCAGCATAAAAGATTTGTTGTTGAGACTTCATAAAGAGGTTAACGTGACTTCTCAAGTAGAGGATCAACATCAAGACTATCATCCTGGTTGTCCTCAACCATTGGAGAAAACGTGTCTTGAATCAATCTATGTATATCATCTTCCGGGATTTGAATCACTAACGTTATGTCCATACATATCATCATTAATAACTTGATCAATAGCTCCAATATCCCCGATCCTAAGTTCATCTCCCTGAAAAGTAGTATTTCTACTAGTACTAGCAAGTAACAATCTGTAGGTTGATATTCCTAGGTCATCGCTCTATATTTAAAAACAACATAGAAAGTTAGTGTATAGAAAATATAAAAACTTTGATAAGAAATATTACTGTAATAATTCATGACATGATGATTATTACGAGAATACATTAAACATTGAATCCTTCACCAAGGGATGATATTCATAACCCTTCTGGGCGCAGTTCCTTCTCCCTACAATGTCTTTGCACTGTTGTTATTAAAAGCATTCTATTTTTCAATTCTCTGCAATCATAGCAAGGGAAATAACACTTTCCATCACCCCTCACCTCTAATGCCACTCTTAACCAAGAAAGATTCCTATCATTTTCGCTCTTCATTGGGTATAAACTTTTGTCCTAACAAGCAATTGTCTAATGCACACCATACCAAACATTAAGTTGTCAATTTTTATATTTTATCTACTCCTTTCAATTATGAAATGTTTATTTACAAAGGACCTACATCTTTATAATAAGGTCAATATATTTATGATAAGGTGATCATATGTGTAGACGATCAATATCATGGCGACATAGATAACATCTTTATAATAAAATCATATGTGTACAAATGTTTTCTTTATATAATAACCTACATGCATATCTAACATGTTTAGGGGTTATTGTTTATGTATTCATTAGTCATCGCTGTGCTGTAAGGAATATAGCACTGACAAGTCAAAATCATTTTGACTTTTGTAAATCTACTAAAACATTGTTAAAATTTTTGTAATGTTTTTTCAATAAATATTTATTAATGAGAATTTTTTATATAAATAAAATATTTTTTTATTTTAAATATTCAAAGGTCAAAAACTCCGAAGTGACTAAGGTCAAAGGTAAAAATTATTTTGTTTTTAAAAAATCCACAAATAGCCACATATTAATTAAAAGTACAAATAAAGATTGATGTTACCATATCTCATGTGTAGTAAATGTAAGAATACACTTTGGAATTTGAGACTTTGTTTCATCTCCTAATGAGTTGATTACTGCACTTTCTCCACCATCCAAATGTACGCATCTCGACCACACAACTACAATGTTTAGCCTCGGCTTCTCTTGTATGCTTAAATAATGGAAATTGTCGTACTTTGTTTTGTAAAATGTACAGACCTGATCACGCCAACCACAATATTTAGTCTTGGTTTTATTTTTTGCATGATTAAATAATGGATGATCTCTCATACATTAATAATTGTAATAATATATATCAACAGACTATCTTGTCACTAATTCCAACATCTGCTCCATTATTCATTACAATATGTTGAGGATAGCAAAGAATTTATGTGGAAGAGGAAATGTTATTCATATTTCTCTTAATGTATATGAAAAAGAGGGAAATGTTGAGGATAGCAAAGAATTTATCCAGAAGAGGGAGATGTTACAATATATTGTAGTTATTACCCTTGTTGTTATAAACATGAGTTTCCTACCTGTCTTATATATACCATAACTTATAATTTATCATTCTAACAATCAACTTCAATATTTTATTCATGGAGATTTCTTCCTTCATTTAGTTGAATTAGTAAGTGCTAGCCAACCATTAGGTGTGCAAGTATCCCAACCATTATTGTCACTGTTATATTATTTTCAATTTATGCAAGTGTGATCCCTTTTGGGTATTGGGGATGTAACAAGTGATATCAAAGCTTCAATCAAGATTTGTTGGTTTTTTTTTGTTAGGTCTTAAAAATAAAAGAGAGAAGAAAATGACAATCAATTACTATCATTTCACCAATCAGGGTTGAGTTTCAAGAGCAATTCCATATCTTTATCAATGAAAAGAGAGAGAGAGATTATAGCTACACTTGAAGGGAAAAGGTTATGTGGATTCCATAAACCTAGAATATTATGGAATCCACATACCCTTTTCCATAGAATATACTAACTAGATCCAAAAACCAAAGACATGAAATATGGTACTACACATATTATAATATATTGTCAAAGAAAAAACAAGCTAAATCAAATTTGGACATTTGAACAAAAACTTACAAGTTAAATGAGTACATCAATAAAAAATAACATACTAACCTTGCAAGCTCAAAATCTGAGCTATGTAGATCGAGAATTGGATTTGTTCAACCGGTGGGTGACGGAAAAAATAAATAGCTCAAACAAAAGCCAAGAACGGTGTCACAACTATAGCAATTGTTTCACAAAGTCTCTTAAAGTCACGTATATATAGATCAAATAGTCAACTAGCCATTAACACCGACTAATGAGATAGGTAAAATCTTTGTCGATATTGCCACGCAAGTTCGTCGCTATAGTGACGAAAATCCTGACTAGATTTAAAAAAAAAAATCGTGGATATTGAGACAAACTTTTGTGGCAATATCGACGAAAATTCCACCCTGTTTCAAAAAAAAAAGACGAAACTAGTGGAAGCATGGAAAATTTTCGTGGAATAATCCACCCATATGTAGTAGTGAATGAATGGTTGGAATCTTTTTTCTTTTCAAATGGAGTAACAAATGGTTGGAATCTTTGGGAGAAAGGACCAGTATTTTCAAAGAAGAATATGGAATTCCACATTGCTTAATGGCTTTTGTCCAGTGACTAAAATGGTTTTGTTTTCATTATAATATCTTCATATTCTTTGAGTAATTGATTATGCATTGATTTAAATTAGCTTTAGTTTGTTTTATCAATACATGGTTAATTTCTATCATTTATGTATTGATTTTTTCAATCTTTAAGACTATATTATCCCAAAAATTCCTTTTGGGCCTTATGATGAACTTATTACACTGAAACTATATGGGATACAATTTATTCTTTGAATTTTGTCCTTTTGTAGACTGTGCAATGTTAATATTGTTTCTCATATAATTTATGAATATGAATCTTTATTTGTATTGAACTAGCTTTAGACTATTCTACATATAATTTTTAATGTTATGTTTTCATTTACTATAACATCTCGCTCTTGCCCGCACTTAGCGAACTTGCTCTTGAAGAAACTTGCTTGCAAGTAATCTAGATTATTATAACATTGATCATTGATTATTACTATGAGGAATTATGGATGTGATTATATCTTATTTTGCTTATTGACTTAGTCAGGTGCCATTGACTCGGTTCTCCTGAGTGTGCGGGATTTATACCTCGAGGATGTTGAGGCATCAATGAAACCCTTGGATTGAGTGAGGGAGTGGACTATTGGGATTTGAGTTTTTTATATATATGACGTTTGTGCATATGATTAGATGATATGGTTATGGATATTATTTCTGACATGATTTGTTGATGACGCAGGCTGACGATAGCTTGCCGACCAGACTCACATGTAGAGTAGAGGGGTCACGCGTGACTACTAGAGATGTTAAGGGAGAGGTGGGGACAACAACCCTGCCACAACTTACTAGCACTCCCGTCGTGGTTCGAACTGTAGGTTAACGATTACCTTGTTCGAGAAGAACCATGATTTTGTGAGGGCCAACTGCGATAGTTGCTAATGATGATTCAAAGGGCTGTGCAATAAGGCATGGGCCTTATTCCTTAGAGGCCCTTAGCCTCCCACAATATCACCTGGAGGAGTATTGACTCCAAGGGTTTTTGATGTCTACCAAGTCAGTCAAGAGGCGAGTGGCACCCTTGGAGCATGTAGTGCATCCTGAAGGGAACTTCTTGTAAGAAAAATGGAAATAGGTGAGTGGCACCCTTGGATCACATAGTGCATCCTAAATGACATGTCATGTGATGGAAACAAATTGACGTGAGTGGCACCCTTGGAGCACCTAGTGCATCCTGAAGGGAACATTGCATTTTTAATTAACAAATGGATAAACCTAGATGGCGTTAGGACAAATAACATGATAAGAAAGATATAAAACATTTCCCCTAATAAAATGTTGCCCATACTAGGAAAATAAAGTCTAGTTCTAAGTGATACTTATGATACCAATTTTTGTCTATTTATATAAAAAATAAAAATAAAAATAAATAAATAATAATGATAATCATCATTAATCATGTGACGAGAAGGGGCTAGGTAATTCATTTAATTTATAAAAATCTTTTGGGGGATAAAATTTAAAAAGGGGAAAGAGTTAATTTTCTACACCTGCCAATTTGTGTTTTAAATAAAAAGGGAAAGAGGGAAATCTAAAAGTATTAGGAAACTAGGAAAAAATGAGAAACTTAAAAAGAAAGGGGAAACATAAGGAAAAAAAATAGAAAGTCTAACTTAGTAAGGTATCTAGCATTTAAGAACTTTCTAAATTGAAATAAACTAGTAAATTAGTAAGGGGGGAAGTCATTTAAACTTGTAAGGGATTATGGGGACAACTAGGAGCGATTCTAGGAGTGTCTTAGGTGGGTGAGGGAAATAAGAGTAATTAATTAATTAATGAAATTAATTTATGGTGCAATGAAGGGGATGGGTAAAAAATGTATGGGGAGGATCTTATGAATTATATTGTTGAAAAATAAATTAAATGGGAATTTGGGAAAGTAAAGGACTTCGAAACTCTATATAATGGAGGAAGGATAAGGATGATGGATCCCTTCTATTATGTGTAATGTTATGTTGCAGAATTTTAGACTTGAATGACTTATCTAGTGGGAGTTGGGATACCCATCTATGTGAGGAGTGGTAGCTTGAGATTGCGAGGTGAGCTAGGAGCTAGTTGATCTTTGGTTCAGTGTACATGGCCCCTTTGCGGCTCAGGGGGCTAAGGGTGAAGAAGAGTACCCCTAGCATTGGTTGGGAGCTACCGGTGAAGTCTCATCAGTCGGCAAGTGGGAGCTGCACGGAGCGTGTGGGACAACAACTTAGATCCGTCTACTTGGGATACAATACACTTCCTTTATTTCTTCATGGTAGATTGTTAGTATGATTTATGCTTTTAGTTATGTATGTTTAATTGGGTAAAGAAAATGATTGTCTAAGCATTCTAGTTGATGACTGAAATTTCCCCCATAGCCTTTGGCTCAATTTTGATTGATTCCCATGGCTTTCGATCCCTTCCTATCTTGACCATTCTATGGTTTGTTGATTTGTGGTGATTGCGGTTTATTTTTCCCTTCGTCCCTAGCTCATCATTCCACGCCTGAGCAGTCAGCCAAGAGCCTAATCGACAATCATCACTTCGGTGTTAATACACCTGTGGCTATAAATTCCCTATTTTTCTGTGCATGGATGATGAGCAAAGGATATTCCTGCCATTCGTCTACCTCTATTGATTTTCCTTGGCTGATTGATTGTCACTATGCTTCTTGTGTTGAGTAATACTATCACTATTATCAATCCTATCCGCAAACCATTGAACACCCTCTGTGTTTTTAACTTGTTTCCGCTAATTTTTACTATGCTTTGTCAATACATTCAAGCACGAATTTGTTCCTCTGCAATTTTTACATTTTGTTGGTGAATTTACGCTGTGTGTTTACCCTTAATTATACGTTTATTAACTGTGTGTTTCCCCTTTTTTCCTGCGATTTCCCTGATAAAACTCCACGCAATCTGGAAATGATTTCACTTCTGTTAATTTACATCGAACACTAAATTACCCTTGTAAATGGAACAACAAATAAAATTCTTTGAGGCTATGTGTGACAACTAAATCACACAATGCTATCCATTTTTATAAGCGTTTTTTTTTTAAATGCATGAGTTTGTTTTTATGTGTCTGAAATGATTTAATGTTAAGGTTGCGAGCTGACAGGTATCTACAATGCATATTATGCCTACCTTTCTTCTTGATTGCACAACAATTTTTACATTTATCACAGTACTCAATCGCTTAATTTATTTACCTTGCCTGTTATGACTATTGACATCGATTTACCAATTTTTAATTCAACAATGTCTCTGCAGTGATTTCCATAATTGATTACTATTGAGGGAAAGTCTATTGACAATAAATTTTGATGTTGAGCAGCAATTCCAGGCATTCAATAAATACTTTCATTTATATGGTTAACCGATGAAAGCTTTACGAACAACAATGTATGTACCCGACTGAATTCTTATTTGATATTTACATATGTTTATTATTACTAGCATTCACATAACGTTTTTAATATTTGACTGCAACTTGTGTATTTTACAGTCTATGATTTGAAACTGCAATTTCATATTTTCACATTTTTATATTTACCCAGTTATTAGACAACATGGGATGGTTGACAGCGACCCCTTTGATACAGTCACATTTAATATAGACCCCAGGCTATTAATATTTAGACAACTATATCTCTAAGTAGAAATCTTGATTCGTCAGTGTTTTCTGATTGATTATGGAGAGTGTCACTATTTTGTTACATTTATTGGACAACAATTTATTATCATCAATCAGAGATTGTGTGGGTTATCAAGTGTTTTTTTCATTGTATAACTATAATGCCCAATAAATACTATCACCCAGTAATAAATATGGGGTAATTACAATGTCGAGGAAATCTAGCCCAGCACCCACTCTTATGTTGTCATGCCACCGCTACTGTCTGGCACCTCGGATCTCTGAGATGGGAAGGAGAAATTAATTGCTTATTTCTTTATATGCTTATTTTATATTCTTATTCCTGATTCATTTTTTGGGGGGTACTTAAAGTTTGAAGCAATGACACTTATCTTCAAAATCCCGAATAAATAACTCTTTTCTATGTCATCAAGTTTACTGAAGTTTTTATATAATTCTATTTTAGCTTATTATGATAAAACCGTTATTGAGAACATGTAATTTGTTTTTCCTGTATGTGTCCTTTTGGAGTATTGCTTGTGTTGGTATTTTTGGCTTCTTTGTTGCATATCAACATTTGGTTTTTTTCTCCTTTTTGTTCTATGCATGTTTCACCCAGTTGTTCTTGTGCTAGTGCGTGGAATCATAATTGTATGTTGCCTGAACTGTGTGCTTGTGTTCGTCATCAGTTGTGTGGTTAAATTGTTTTCGTCGTCGCCTTATTTCCTAAGAACAAAAAAAAAATCACTTTTTCTTCGCTTGTAGTCGTAACAACTTGGCCCGCTACATATGGTATCAGAGTCGGTTCACCCCCACGACTGTGGATCGCTAGGATTTTCACTGTAGTAAACCTTTGAGTTTTAACCTAGCACTTATTAAAAAAAATTAACGTATCCAAGCAATGATCTCGATTATAAGATGCCACATAGGTTGCGGCGTGGTGCCATGGGAGGAGGTGTGACACCTCCAGAAGTGCCCGCACCCTCGGAATCTAACCCCATGGGGGATGAAAACACGCTTGGGATGGATTTGATTTTTGTAAGGGATGATGATCATATGACCAGAGTCCTTCCAGATATGGTAAGAGGCCTTGATTCACCAATGGTACTGAGTTGAGGCTAGGGCACCTATACCCCTGAGGGTCCATAACGCGCCCTAGCTATTACCATTAACATCCATCGAGAACTCGAGAGATATGATTTCTCGATTCCACGAGTGTCGTGGATGGTTGTGTAATCAAGGCATGAACACATATTTCATTAAATTTGGAAATATTCAGTGGATCTAGAATTTTAGAACTTTATCTAGATTGAGTTTTTTCAAAAAAAGAATTAGAAAATCATTTAATTCACTACTTTGAATGTATATATTCACCATTTTTTTGTTATAAAAGTATCATTATAAACTCTCATGTATCATTATAATTTATTCCCATTATTATTATTTATATTTTTGTATTGAAAGTTAAATGGATCTAGATCACAATAGTGGATCTTGATTTAGCTACATCTTAACTTGT
>SNQJ01S0055308.1:19146-44003 GCA_010110895.2 Picea sitchensis
TTCAGATTGATCTTTAAAATTCTAGATCTAACCTAGAATACACATGCATGCAAAGGAAATACCATATTTGCTACATGCAAGTGTGGGTTTGTTGCATGCAAGTCCAAATATGTTGTTGGATGGAAGATATGTTGCATGCACGGTGAAATATGTTGCATGCACTGAGAATACGCTGCATGCAATGGAAATACGTTGCAAATGATGTCACTGATGAATGGCGAATCTCTTGTGGATAGATCTGCTACATGCGAGTAAAAGAAATACCAAATCTGCTACATGCGAGTGTGGATCTGTCGCGTGCAAGTCGAACTATGCTACTCGATGGAAGATGTGTTGCATGCATAGTGAAATATGTTGCATGCACTGAGAATACTCAGATCTATTGCTATTTGATGGGATAGTGCCCCTCCTGAACCTCCATGCCTCCCTCTGGATCAATCCTGTAACTCCCACGCCCTCCTAGCACTAAGGGCAAGTCTCTGAACCTCCCTAACTGATGTGAATCCCTCCAAATAGATCCAATGCTATATCTGCTGCAATACTGAAGAACGATGGAGAATCTAGATGATCCTCCTGACTAACTAGGGTGTGTCTTCCAACACCGAAATCAATCACTATGGTGGTTTATCCCTGGAAATCCACAAAATTCCACAAAGTCGCCTAACTTCTCTCTACAATCCAATTCTCAATCTCAATATTCGATAATGAAAGGAATTAGGGTTATCGTGCCCTATATACTTGATTACCATTCTAATTCGTCGTTCACTTTATTTAATTAAAGTGACTTTTCCTAATTTTTGACTTTAATTATTCTTTTAAGTCACTTAATCACCCTTTTTCCACTTTATTACTTAATGTCATTTTCAACTTCGACTTTTCTGGTCTATGACACTAAATAATTCTTTTATTCCCTTTTTCTCTCGACTATAGCCTACAGGAATCAGTGTAGGCTATTGAGTCGCTCCTCCTGGAGTCATCATTGGGAAAGGGACATTACATTGGAATACTATGGGACATTCTGTAGTCATGTCGGTGTGCATGCATCAGTTGACATCTTCATGTGCTTACTTGTTCCTTATACATGATTTGGCTACCATCTAGCTCTATTTTGCAGAAATGCTCCTCTTGTTATGCTAGTGTGCTCTTCAAAATGTAGTCAGTTTGAGAGGACCGAAATTCTTGTTTACAAGTGTCTAAATATATGCATAAAATGACTCACTATTAGAAGTTTATCTTTTACAATCTCAACTAAGCCACATGACGCTAGAACACAGGACACAGAGGAAATGGAAATACGAGTATCTAATATGGGACATGTTGATGCCGGAAACAGGACATGAAGATTTACAAAACACATTGCATCCCTTCAAATCTCGATTTGACCCTTCACCTGCACAATGACAAACTGTGAGTGCTCTTTCCCTACAGTGGACAGTGAGAAAATAGCAATAAAAAACGTTTCTAGAGGCTAACAGATATAGTTCAACACAATAGCACTTTCAGTTCTAAAAATAATAGTCATACATTATCGTATACTATCTCCCTCCTGGACAATTTTCACACTCAAAAATCAAGAAGGTAAAATTAAAGCCAAAGCTAGTATAGCGGAATTATCAAGCAGGAAATTGACACATCAAATTAATCTCAAAGTCTGGAGGACATACCCATTCTATTTCTATATTACAGTATATTGAGAATGATATACCATAATTTTTAATGACACAAGTTGCATGGGGAAGTACAGTGGTTACTAATGTACAATTTTAAAGCAGGATGGTAATTGCTTGGTAGATCCACAAGTTATGAATACAAAATACATAAAGAATTCATTGCCTAAGGATAAAGATTTACGCAGATCTCCAAATAAATAGCTATTTGAAAATGGGAAACATACAGATTATTTCAATGTACATGCAATGACACAAAATCCCAAGCAGCCTAGAAAAATACTTTATATAGGACAACCCAGAAAAACACTTCAGATAAAAGTTCAAAACCCATTCATGAACGAAATGTGATCAAATACTGTAGTTTCTGCCAACGAACGTGCAGGACATGTCTAGGGCACGTGTCTGACACGTCCCAAACATGTGTTGGACACGTGTCCTACCATGTCTGTGTCTAATATGTGGGATACGGACACGGGCCCCTTGTTGGACATGTCCAATTTCTTAGATTCTCAGGCTTTCATATTTTCATAAGTTTTCACCATCTGCTGTCTCCAGCTCCCCTTTTGACCAAATTTTCCACAGCATGCCAAGAATGTAAACTCGTTGTCAACGGGAGAGAGGTTACCATAGAATAAGAGAGATTTTGAATATTAATATAGAAACTTGTCAAGCATCAAATATGGTCCAGTTGTCAATGTTGTGTTGTTTAAATACAAGCCTTCAAATCATCTATACTTTTTCTTTCTCTCTCACAGCCATGCATCAAAACAGAACAACTACAGGAGAAGTCCACCTTTCTGGTATGGCTTCATTGAAATATGTTTACAAAGAGGCATAACATGGATGCACATATCTGGCAGATGATTCTATGTTCTAAGGGGAATTCTGATTTTGGAAAATCTACGAAGTTGAGGTGAACTTGAAGCACTATGTTACCGTACTTTATTTGAAGATGGTAATGGTGCAAATACATTATGTGTCTAAACGTTCCCAGAAGTGACATTTTTACTATGGTAATAATAAGGATCTTTAGAGTATAGAACGGGACAGAGGGAGGGCAAGTGCTAGGTATCTTATTATAACTTGCTCCTCGACAGAAAGTAAAACAGTAGAGCATAATTGATAACTGTCATAACCTATATGGTGTTTGTTAACTTTATACACTTTATGAGAATATCTTTCATGTTTTGATTATTTACTGTCAAAAGGGTTGTATGCTATGAAAATAGGTTGGGCTGTTGAAGATAATGAGAAGCAAAGAGATGAAGCTGAAGGATTTAGAAATTTCTACAGTCGATGGCTTTCAAGGCCGAGAGAAGGAGGCGATAATCATATCAATGGTTCGTTCTAATGCAAAACACGAGGTGGGGTTTATGTTCTTTTATCTGATATTAAAGATAATTGTACTTGAAAGTTGTTTAAACACGATCCTTCTTGACTATTTTCTTATGATTGCAGGTAGGTTTTCTAAATGACCACAGGCGAATGAATGTCGCTGTAACACGTGCACGCAGACAATGTTGTATTGTTTGTGACACTGAAACAGTGAGCAGTGACAAATTTCTGAAACGCCTTGTAGAGTATTTTGAGGAGCATGCAGAGTATTTGAGTGCCTCGGAATTTCTTCCTTGAATTGTATTAGCACATGTCTTTAGCTTGAAAAAGTGGTGTATCGTTTTCTTTTGATGTAAATTGTTTCATGTTATAGCCAAAAGGATGGCGTTAGCCCTTTTGTGTAAATTCTTGCACAGATATAAAGATTTATTTTAACAATGTTGGGATGTATGCATATGCCACTGAACGCGAGACATGCCCATGGACACATTAAAAGGCCGTAGGCTAAAGATTCTACGAAACGAAGATTTTTTCCGGGGATATTTGCCCGAAATCCGACGAGAAATTGTTGGATTTGTAGATTTATGTAATTATTTATGTATAATCTGGGTGCCCTGGGAGTTTTTCAGCATGCTCAATACATTTCTGCATTCAGAAATGGATTTTGAACAACAAAAAATAGTAATTCGTGTAAATTTATATCACCAGATTCCGGCCAAAAAAACCATTTCGTAGAACAGCTAGCCAATGCCCATTTAAAGTAGTCTCAATGCATCATTATCCCCCTTAACATGAGACAGGCCCATGGACACATTAAAAGTAGTCTATGTGCATCATGGGATATTGTAGACGACGGAATTTGTGTATTATTGTTTTCTTGCAATTTTTAACGAGAACCTTTAGTGTTCGTTACTAACCAATCTATCTATCCACACAATAGTGGCATTTGGGATATTGCTAACAAGTTCTTTTTCTCATTGTAATAATTGTATTGAATACTTCTCGTTTAATTCCACGTGTCATTCTTGTGGTTGGTGCTCGTTTATTTCCACACGTCATTCCATAGCCTTTTTTTCTATGTGTTTCCCATGATTGAGCATTAGTGTAAATTGCTAATCATCACTGATGAGCACTAGAAATATATGGTGTCTTACAAAAAGTTTTTTGTATTATCACTCATGCTAGAAAAGCAAAGTTGCATGCAATCTAAGGGACCATGACATTTTTTATATTGGTATAAATTATACTTGTATAGATTTTCAAAAATAGGGTATATAGTGTTGGAAAATTAGCATTAGTGAAAAATTGTTGAGGGTTTGGACATCGACAAAAATCAACAAATCGTAACAAACATTAAAAAACACAACATGAATTCAATGGTTTCATTTTAAAAAAATATGACTAACAACATCAAATAGCCACAGTGCCACATAAATATGAAAAAAATATTGAGATATAAGATGTATAGGATGTCGAATGATACATTAAAGTTGACATTGGATCTTGATCGTTGTCCAATGAAGGACTCAAAATTGAATATAAATTATAAAATTTCATCAAATATATAATAATAAAAAAATGTGTCTTATTATCATGAGCCATCCACAATGATCACTCTAGTGGCTAGTTATCAATTCGTTTTGCCCCTTTTACATGGAAAGATAATGGCTCATTTGCTACTAGAAGGTTTTGCGACAACAATATGACAACCATTGGTGGGTGTATGATTATCAATCTATGTGGAAGGTGGCATTGAAGCATGCATTCCAGCCTCCTCCCTTAGTTTCCTTGTCCCCCCTTAACAGTGGTAGGTCATCCTCCCTTGCCCATTGTTCATGTCGCTACAAATATAACCACTCAAGTGCCACCTCCATAATAGGTGAAAATCCAACCTTCATTCAAACATGGTGTCAATGATTTGCAAGGAAATATGATATCTACCTCAAGGGGTCTCTCTAGTTGTGGCACCCACAATGGAAGAGTGTGATAGATATAAAGAATGTTGGTAAGTTGTTAATAGTCTAACTTGTAAGAGAGTCATAATAAAGGCTTAGAATAAATTTAATGAGCCTTGAGGGCCATAAGAAATGTTAAGGGTCATAAATTATAAAAATTATAATTGCTAACTTGGTGTGCTTCTTTATGTGTGTATTTTCAAATACATTCCAATTGCACTAGCAACCTGAAGTGTTACAAGTTTGGCTAAGCCCTTGAACAAAACATCACGTAAAAGAGATGTTTTTCCACCATAATTTCTCCACCAAACATCTACAACAAATAAGAAAAAAAATTCAAATTACATTTCATTCCAGTAACAAATAAATAACAAAAAAACTAACTTTTAAATAAACCATGTAATTAAAATTCTAAATTATAATAGTTTGTTTGGCATTAAAGTCGTTCTTTCTTGCACAACGGTGTCAAAGCCAAATAGTCCATGGGTGTTCCTATACATTGCCATCTCTTGATTAATGGTTTTGTGGTTCATTGAAGCAAGTCCTCTCACGAAAAATATGCAACTGGTACATAACCTTGCCATCAAAATGAAAACTGCGTGAATAAGAAAAAGTGGGGTTGAGGACTAGCATTGTTGTGTAATGTACGATGGAGCATCAATCTATTCCATCGATCACAATCAAATCCTACATCATTAATTATTTTTCATATCCAAGTCTACCCTTATTCTCACAATAAGATTGGATAATTTCTTTGGCCCTATCTAAGGCCTCATAGAGGTAGGGAATTGCGCACTTTCCCATCTACCAAGCGAAGAACCTTTACCAAAGGTATACTAACCATTCACATTTCCTATTGCGTACGAGGAAGCTTGGTACACTAAATTAGAAATGGTTATCCCTTCCTTTTTTTCACTAAATGTACAATTGTGCCACTCACAAAAAATGAACATACTCTTCGCCTCCAACATACAATGGTGCAAGATTTGAAGATAACTAACATCGGTGGAAAAACGTGTGATACCAAGATGCACCAACTGCCCATTCCCTATGAGTCTCCTCATTAGTATAAGAACAAATGTATACTTATATGTGCATTTTGTGATGATCCTAGCCAAATCATTGACCTCCTTTATAAAGTGGATTTTGCCCACATCCTCAAACATTCAATTAGATGGAATGGACAACAAATGGAGTCCAAAACAACATGGGGTGCCTCTCCATTAGCACTCTGTTGGTGGCCATGTAATTAGCAACAATTTTTTTTATTACTTGTACACCATGTTGCACACCTACCTCTTGGACAAACTCATCCAACAATTCACATAACAATTGTGCACCTTTAATATGAATTGATGCATCGGTGGGTTTCCTAAATATTTACCCCTAGGACAATGTACCAAAAAATTGGGAGTCCTTCCCATCCATCCAACCATTGGACATCATTGTGCATCGACAAGCTCCCATGATTGTCTTAGGTCCTCCAAATATAGTAGTGATATCATTTTTTTCTTTCTAATGGATTAATCCTCGTAACTCCTCATAGGTAGGGGCTTTACCTTGGGCCAACAACAACAAGAACATCAAACATTGCTTGGAACTATAGATTGGTTTTGGCAATACTCAAATGTATGTCACTGCAAAGAAGACATCTCCCCACAACCTTGTGTGTTTCTTCCTTCTTTCTCTTAACCACTAATTTGATGGAAGGTTGTGCCCCATGTTCGGTTCTCATAATATTAACTTGCAAATGTTATCGATGGTTTGTCTAGTGTGAGAGGAAATGCAATGGAGTACATTGACGTGGGATTGTGTAAACATTATATTGGACTATGGATTGAGTCAAGGTATTATAATATGTTGTATGATTAATTATATGCTTTGATTTTGACTATAGAACAATTTGATGCATTGATTATAGTGTGTGCAGACATAGGGAACATGATTGTCGATTAGTCCACATATAGGTAATGGGGTTGTATGGAAGTGTACATGGTACCATTAGGAGAGGAGGATTCATTGGTAACAATATCAATCCACCTGCTAGCCACTGGACCCCCAAGACTATATTTGTATCAGATAGGTCAACTACATAAAAAAACATCGGTCATTAAGTAGTTTCCTATTTTCAATTCCAGATTCGGAATTCTCTCTAGACAGATCATGTTGTAGCCATTTGTTACTGCTACATTGAATCCCTCAAACTCTTATGTATGTAAGTCTCTCCTGGCCACCAATGATGCATCAATAAAGTTGTGGGTTGCCCCACCATCCACCAAAGTTGACTCTCTGCCCCTGAATGACTCCCTTGATCCTGAGGGTGTCGTATCGGGGAGCTCTTGATAGACTCTCTATGACGCCACCCTTAACCGACACACGTGGCTTTGTCTCCTCATGTGGCAGTGCCCCCATCTGTGGTTGTGTCTCATGAGGATGCTCCTCTCTTGAGTTGTTGGAATCATTGTCATTTGTAGGTCATGTTGTCTCCTCCTCATCACTATCTGAGACCACCTCTATATAATGAACCTTGTCTTTGTCTGTGCACCTGTGGCCTGGAACCTAAGGCTCTTTGCATGTGAAGCAAAGTTTCTTCATCATTAACTCTCGTCGAGTATCATCATCAAGTTTATCCTTCTCTTTCCACTCCCTCTGAAAGGGTTTTAGGTCTTTGTCTCTCTGTGGGATGAAGGGTTTGGGAAAGTTCTTATGCTTCAGCATTATTGTCCTCCATGTCTCTATTGCATATGATAGCATCATGTAGTGTGTGTGGTTTGAATGCTTTCAACCATCCTCTCAATGGTTCTGAGAGCCCCTCAATGAACAACATAATCAAATGTTGCTCATACATGTCTGATATTGTCACTGTCAACCTCTGAAAGTCTGTAATGAATGCTTTGGTTAACCCTGTCTGTGGAAATTATGCCAAATCTCTAAACTGAATCTCTGGATCCTTTTTATCAAAGTGATCCATAATATTCTATGTGAGCTCCCAGTAAGATGTAATGTGATTGTCACACAAGGTCACCAATTTGTGATACCACCACTCATGGGCCTCCCCCTCAAGATGTAAAGTGACGAAACTAATGGCTTATGCTTCGAGCATCTGGTTGAGTTGGAAATAGGTATCAAGCTTCTACACCCTTGCTCTGGCTGAGCATTTAGTAGACCCATCAAAGGAGGGGATTGTCAGTTTCCCAACCTTCCTAATGAATTCAATATTCTATCGTGCTCCTCTCAGAAAATATTTGGGTATAATTTTGTATTTTATGGTACAGAACTCTTGTAAACCCATATCTGCGTGAAACTCAGGACCTAAAGCCATATATTATCTCATGTACTCTGTGAAATTCTATGTTGGTTGTCCCTTTCCCTGGTTCCTTGTTTGTTGTCCTCCCTGGAAGTGAGGGAAAAGTGGTCTAGGAATTTTGCTTGCTGATGTAGTGTAAGTGCGAGTAGGTGACTAATTGTTGATGAACCCTGTTGCTTTCCTACTAGAACCACTCCCTCCACCTACACCACTTGCGCCAATGTTACTCATGTTGCTCTGAATTGCCTGTGTATTGGTCGCCATCGATGCAATAGCCTACATCATCACATCCTAGCCCTTGGCAAGGTCATTCAATATCCTCCATGTATTGTCCAATGGTGGGGCTTGACCCTTTCCTCTTTCTTCTAGATGTTCATCCATGTCACCCATTTCTTCTTTTGCATCTGCTTATGTCTCTGAATTGATACGGACCTCTTCCTCATCTTCGATCTCTGAATCAATGTGGATGGATTATAATCCTCTCTGTCTGTGTTACTTCCTTTCCCTTTTGTCCTCTCTCTGGTAGGTGACGTACTCATCTCCAATGTGTCATATGCCCTCTGGATAGTATTCCCCGGAATCATGAATTGTTTTACTCACATGCTGGAAATATATCCAGCTTTGATACCACTGAAATATCCCAAACATTGATTTGGCTATCTGACTGAAGTTTCTTTGGGGTTTTTAATGTTCTTTCAAGGATTCTGGATCCAGTTTAGTTTATTCTCATAATGTTTTGGGTTTTAATCTTGTTTTCACTGCATGCAAATAGTTTTGTTGTCGGAACAATGTTCTTTATTGCACTAATGGTAAACACTGAAATTACAATAAATGGAATACTGGAATATAAGAAAAACACTGCTAAACTACTCTAAACTCTTCAAATTGATCTTTATAAGTCTAGATCTAACCTAGAATACACATGCATGCAACGGAAATACCAAAGTTGCTACATGTGAGTCTGGGTTTGTTGCATGCAAGTCCAAATCTGTTGTTGGATGGAAGATATGTTGCATGCACAGTGAAATATGATGCATGCAATGGAAATATACTGCAAATGATGTCACCGATGAATGGTGAATCTCCTGTGGATAGATTTGCTACATGCGTGTGTGGATATGTCGCATGCAAGTCCAAATATGCTACTAGATGGAAGATACGTTGCATGCACTGAGAATACGCATATATGTTGTTCTCTAATGGGATAGCATCCTTCTTGAACCTCCACGTCTCCCATTGGATCAATCTTGTAACTCCCACGCTTTCCAACCACCAAGGGTGAGTCTCTAGACCTCCCTGGATGATAAGAATCCCTCTGAATGGATCCAATTCTATATTTGTCGCAATACTGAAGAACAATGGAGAATCTGGATGATCCTCCCGACTAACTAGGGTGTGTCTTCCAACACCAAAATCAATCACTGTGGTGGTTTCTCCTTGTAAATCCACAAAAGTCAACAGAGTCTCCTGACTTCTTTCTGCAATCTAATTTTCAATCTCGATATAAGATAATGAGAGGAATTAAGGTTATCCTCCCCTTTATGTGTGATTACCATTCTAATTCTTTGTTCACTTTATTTAATTAAAGTGACTTTTCCTAAGTTTTGACTTCAATTATTCGTTTAAGTCACTTAATCACCTTTTTTCCACTTTATTACTTAATGTCACTTTCAACTTAGGCTTTTCTGGTATATGACACTAAATAATTATTTTATTCTCTTTTTCTCCTGACTATAGCCTACGTGAGTCAGTATATGCTATTGAGCCGCTTCTCCTGGAGTCATCACTGGGAAAGGGACATTACATTGGAATACTATGGGACATTCTATAGTCTTGTCGGCATGCATGCATTTTTTGACATATTCATGTGCTTACATGTTCCTTACACATGATTTGCCTACCAAATAGCTCTTATCTTGCGAAAATGCTCCTCTTGTTATGCTAGTATGCTCTTCATAATGTAGTCAGTTTGAGAGGACCGAAATTCTTGTCAACGAGTGTTTGAATATATGCATAAAATGACTCATTATTAAAAGTTTATCTTTTACATTCTCAACTAAGCCACATGACACGAGAAGATAGGACACGGAGGAAATGAAAATACGAGTATCCAACATGAGACACATTGACGTGGGAAATAGGACATGGGGGATATATATATATATATATATATAGAGAGAGAGAGAGAGAGAGAGAGAATAAAAAAAATACAAATTACAAAAATGAAATAAGACATAAAGATCGAAATATTTTAGAAACTAGGAGATTTACAAAACACATTGCATCCCTTCAAATCACGATTATACCGTTCACCTGCGCAACGATAGATCGTGGGTGCTCTTTCCCTACAACTGACATTGAGAAAATGGCAATAAAAGAACGTTTTTAGAGGCTAACATATATAGTTTAACACAATAACACTTTCAGTTCTAAAAATAATAGTCATACATTATTGTATACTATCTCCCTCCTGGACAGTTTTCAGACACTAAAAAATCAAGAAGGTAAAATTAATGCCAAAGCTAGTACACCGGAATTATCAAGCAGACAATTGACACATCAAATTAATCTCAAAGTCTAGAGGACATACCCATCATATTTTTATCTTACAGTGTATTGAGAAAGATATACCATAATTTTTAATGACACAAGTCACATGGGCAGGTACAGCAGTTACTAATGTACAATTTTAAAGCATAATGGTAATTGCTTGGCATATCCATAAGTTATGAATACACAGTACATAAACAATTCATTGCCTAATGATAAAGATTCAAGCAGATCTCCAAATAAATAGCTATTTGAAAATGGGAAACATACATATTATTTCAATGTACATGCAATGACACAAAATCCCAAGCAGCCTAGAAAAATACTTTATATAGGACAGCCTAGAAAAACACTTCACACAAAAGTTTAAAACCCATTCATGCACAGAATGTGATCAAATAATATAGTGTTTGTCAACGAACGTGCTGGACATGTCTAGGGCACATGCCAAACATGTGTTGGACACCTGTCCTACCATGTATGTCTCTGATATGTGGGATACAAACACGGGCCCCTTGTTGGACGTGTCCAATTTCTTAGATTCTCAAGCTTTCACATTTTTCATAAGTTTTGACCACCCATTGTCTCCAACTCCCCTTTTGACGGAATTTTCTACAGCATGCCAAGAATGTAAACTCGTTGTGAATGGGAAAGAGTTCAGCATAGAATAAGATATATTTTGAATATTAATATAAAATCTCGTCAAGCAACAAATATTGTCCAGTCATCAATGTTGTGTTGTTTAAATACAAGCCTTCAAATCATCTATACTTTTTCATTCTCTCAAACAGCCATACATCAACACAGCACAACTACAAGAGAAGTCCACGTTTCTGGTATGGCTTCAGTGAACCATGTTTACAAAGAGGCATAACATGGATGCACATATCTAGCAAATGGTTTGATTTTCCAAGGGGAATTCTGATTTTGGCAAATCTACAAAGCTAAGGTGACCTTGAAGCACTATGTTACCGTACTTTATTTCAAGATGGTGATGGTGCAAATATGTTGTGTCTAAATGTTCCCAGAAGTGACATTTTTACTATGGTAATAATAAGGATCTTTAGAGTATAGAAAGGGACAGAGGGAGGGAAAGTACTAGGTATCTTATGCTAACTTGCTCCTCGATAGAAAATAAAACAGTAGAGCATAATTGATAACTGTCGTAACCTATATGATGTTTGTTAACTTTATACTCTTTATGAGAATACCTTTCATGTTTTGATTATTTACTATCAAAAGGGTTGTATGCTATGAAAATAGGTTGGGTTGTTGAAGATAATGAGAAGCAAAGAAATAAAGTTGAAGGATTTAGAAATTTCTACAGTGGATGGCTTTCAAGGATAAGAGAAGGAGGCGATAATCATATCAATGGTCCGTTCTAATGCAAAACACAAGGTGGAGTTTATACTCTTGTATCTGATATTAATGATAATTGTACTTGAAAGTTGTTTAAACACGACCCTTCTTGACTATTTTCTTATGATTGCAGGTAGGTTTTCTAAATGACCACAGGCGAATGAATGTAGTTGTAACACATGCTTGCAGACAATGTTGTACTGTTTGTGACACTGAAACAATGAGCAGTGACAAATTTTTGAAACACCTTGTAGCGTATTTTGAGGAGCATGTTGAGTATTTGAGTGCCTCGGAATATCTTCCTTGAATTGTACCAGTACATGTCTTTATCTTGAAAAAGTGGTGTACCTTTTTCTTTTGATGTAAAATGTTTCAGGTTATAGCCAAAAGGATGTTGTTAGCCCTTTTGTGTAAGTTCTTGCATAGATATAAAGATTTATTTTAACAATATTGGGATGTATACATATGCCACTTAATACGAGACAAACCCATGGACACATTAAAATTAGTCTCAATGCATCATCATCCCACTTAACGTGAGACAGGCCCACAGACACATTAAAAGTAGTTTTTGTCCATCGTGGGATATTGTAGGCGATATAATTTGTGTATTATTGTTGTCTTGCAATTTTTAACAAGAGCCTTTAGTGTTCGTTACTAACCAATGAATCTATCCACACAATAGTGGAATTTGGGATATTGCTAACAAGTTATTTTTCTCATTGTAATACTTGTATCGAATACTTCTCGTTTAGTTCTGCATGTCTTTCTTGTGGTTCGTGCTCGTTTATTTCCACACGTCATTCCATAGCCTTTTTTCTATTTGTTTCCCATGATTGAACATTAGTATAAATCGTTAATCATAGTTGATGAGAACTACAAATATATGGTATCTATTTTTAATAGTTAAAAAAAGTTTTTTGTATTGGCACTCACGTTAGAAAAGTAAAGTTGCCTGCAGTCTAAGGGACCAAGACATTTTTTATATGGGTATAAATTATACTTGTATAGATATTCAAAATTACGGTATATAGTGTTGGAAAAATTAGCATTAGTGAAAAATTGTTGAGGGTTGGACATCGAAAAAAATCAACAAATCGTAACAAACATTAAAAAACACAACATGAATTCAATGTTTTCATTTATAAAAATATAACTACCAACAACATCAAATAACCACAGTGCCACATAAATATGAAAAAAATATTGAGATATAAGATGTATAGGATGTTGAATGTAACATTAAAGTTGACATTGGATCTTGATAGAACTCAAAATTGAATATACATTATAAAATTGCATCAAATATATTATAAAAAAATTGTCTTATTATCATGAGCCATCCACAATGATCACTCTAGTGGCTAGTTATCAATTCCCTTTGCCCCTTTTACATGGAAAGGTAATGGCTCATTTTCTACTAGAAGGTCATGCGACAACAATATGACAACCATTGGTGGGTGTATGATTATCAATCTATGTAGAAGGTAGCACTGAGGCTTGCATGATAGCCTCCTCCCTTAGTGTCCTTGTCCCCCCTTAATGGTTGCAGGTCATCCTCCCTTTCCCCTTGTTCTTATTTCTACTCCTCTAACCACTCAAGTGTCACCTCCATAATAGGTGAAAATCCAACCTTCATTCAAACATGGTGTCAATGATTTGCAAGGAAATATGATGTCTACCTCAAGGGGTCTCTCTAGTTGTGGCACCCACAATGGGAGAGTGTGATAGATATAAAGAATGTCAGTAATGTGTTAATAGTCTAACTTGTAAGAGGGTCATAATAAAGGCTTAGAATAAATTTAATGATCTTTAAGGGCCATAAGAAAGGTTAAGGGTCATAAATTATAAAATTTGTAATTACTAACTTGTGGTGCTTCTTTATGTGTGTATTTTCAAATACATTCCATTTGCACTAGCAACCTAGAGTGCTACAAGTTTGGCTAAGCCCTTAAACAAAACATTATGTAAAAGAGATGTTTTTCCACCATAATTTATCCACCAAACATCTACAACAAATAAGAAAAAAAAATCAAATTACATTTCATTCCACTAGCAAATAAATAACTTTTAAATAAAACTTGTAACTAACATTATAAATTATAATGGTTTGTTCAGCATTAAAGTCTTTCTTTCTTGCACAACGGTGTCAAAGCCAAATAGTCCATTGGTGTTCCTATACATTGCCATCTCTTGATTAATAGTTTTGTGGTTCGTTTAAGCAAGTCCTCGTAGGGAAAGTATGCAAATGGTACATAACCTTGCCATCAAAATGAAAACTACATGAATAAGCAAAAGTGGGGTTGAGGACAAGCATTTTTGCATGAATGATACGATGGAGAATCAATCTATTCCATCAATCACAATCAAATCCTACATCATTAAATATTTTTCATATCCAAGTCTACCCTTATTCTCATAGCAAGATTGGATAGTTTCTTTGGCCCTATCGAAGGCCTCATAAAGGTAGGTCATTGCGCACTTTCGCATCTACCAAGAGAAGAACCTTTACCAAATTTTTACTAACCATTCACATTTTTTCTTGCCTACGAGGAAGCTTGGTACACTAAATTAGAAATGGCTATCCCTTCCTTTTCTTCACTACATACTCTTTGCCTCCAACATACAATGGTGCAATATTTGAAGATAACTAACATTGGTGGAAAAACATGTGATACCAAGATGCACCAACTTCCCATTCCGTGTGAGTCTCCTCATTAGTCTAAGAAAAAATGTATACCTATTTACACATTTTGTGATGCTCCTAGCCAAATCATTGACCTCCTTGATAAAGTGGATTTTTCCCACATCCTCAAACATTCAATTAGATGGATTGGACAACACATGGAGTCCAGAACAATGTGGGGTGCCTCTCCATTAGCACCTTGTTAGTGGCCACATAATTAGCAACAATTTTTTTTATTACTTGTACACCATGTTTCACACCTACCTCTTGGACAAACTCATCTAACAATTCACATAACAAATGTGCACCTTTAATATGAATTGATGCATCAGTGGGTTTACTGAATATTTACCCCTAGGACAATGTACCAAAAAATTGAGAATCATTCCCATCCATCCAACCATTGGACATCATTGTGCATCCACAGGCTCTCTTGATTGTCTTAGGTCTTCCAAATATAGTAGCGATATCATTTTTTTCTTTTTAAAAGATTGGTCCTCGTAACTCCTCATAGTTAGGGGCTTTACCTTGGGCCAACAACAACAAGAACATCAAACATTGCTTGGAACTATAGATTGGTCTTGGCAATGCTCAAAGGTATGTCACTGCAAATAAGACATCTCCCCACAACCTTGTGTGCTTCTTCCTTCTTTCTTTTAACAACTAATTTGATGGAAGGTTGTGCCCCATGTTTGGTTCTCAGAATATTAACTTGCAAATGTTATTGATGGTTTGTCTAGTGTGAGAGGAAAGTCACAGGTGTACATTAACGTGGGATTGTGTAAACATTATATTGGACTATGGATTGAATAAGGTATTATAATATGTTGTATGATTAATGATATGATTTGATTTTTATTATAGAACAATTTGATGCATTGATTATAGTGTGTGCAAGCATAGGTAACATGATTGTCGATCAGTCCACATATAGGTAATGGGGTTGTATGGAAGTGTACATGGTACCACTAGGAGAGGAGGATTCGTTGGCAACAATATCAGTCGACCTGCTAGCCACTGGACCCCCAAGACTATATTTGTATCAGATAGGTCAACTACATAAAAAAAAAACATCGGTTATCGAGTAGTTTCCTAATTTCAATTCCAGATTTGGAATTTTGTCTAGACGGGTCATGTTGTAGCCATATTCTATTACTACATTGAATCCCTCGAACTCCTTTTTATGCAAGCCTCTCCTGTCCACCAATGATGCATCAATAAAGTTGTGGGTCACCCCACCATCCACTAAAGTCGTGACTCTCCACCCCCTTGAATGAATCCCTTGATCATGAGGGTGTCGTATTGGGGAACTCCTGATAGATTCACTATGATGCCACCCTTAACCGCCACACATGGAGGTGCCCCCATCTATGGTTGATTCCTCCCCTGGTTGTGTCTCATGAGGATGCTCCTCTCCTGAGTTGTTGGAATCACTATCATGTATAGGTCATGTTGTCTCCTCCTCATCGTTATCTGAGACCACCTCTATATAATGAACCTTTCCTTTTCCCATGCACATGTGGCCTAGCACCCAAAGCTCTTTGCATGTAAAGAAAAGTTTCTTCCTCATTAACTCTCGTCAAGTCTCATCATGAAGTTTATCCTTCCCTTTCCACTCCCTCTGAAATGGGTTTTTTTCTTGTCTCTCTATGGGATGAAGGGTTTGAGAAAGTTCTTGTTCTTCGGCACTGTAGTCCTCCATGTCTCTAGTGTATATGATATCATCTTGCAATGTATCTGGTTTGAATTCTTTCGCCCATCCTTTGAACGGTTCTTAGATCCCCTCGGTGAACAACATAATCAAATGTTGCTCTGACATGTCTGATACTGTCACTGCCAACCTATAAAAGTCTGTAATGAATGCTTCAGTTGACCTTGTCTGTTGCAATTGTGCCAAATATTTGAAGTGAATCTCTGGATCATTTTTATCAAAGTGATCCATAATATTCTCAGTGAGATCCCTATAAGATGTAATGTGATTGTGACCCAAGGTCATCGATTTGTGATACAACCACTCATGGGTCTCCCCATCAAGATGAAAAGTGGAAAAACCGATGGATTTTGCATGTGACATCTGGTTCAGCGTGACATAGGTATCAAGATTTTGTACCCATGCTCTGGATGAGCATTTAGTAAACAAATCAAAGGAGGGGATTGTCAGTTTCCCAACCTTCCTATTGAAATCAATATTCTGTTGTGCTCCTCTCGACAAGTCTCTGGGTCTATTTCTGTAATTTATGGTACATAACTCTTGTAAACTCGTATATGTATGAAACTCAGGACCTAGAGCCATATATTCTCTCATGTACACTATGAAATTCTCTGTTGGATGTCCCTATCCTTGGTTCCCTCTCCATTTTCCTCCCTGGAAGTGAGGGAAAAGTGGTCTAGTAATTTTGCTCGCAAATGTAGTGTAAGTGCGAGTAGGTGACTGATTGTCGCTAGACCCTGCTGCGTTCCTACTGGAACCACTCCCTCCACCTGCACCACTTGCACCAATGTTACCCATGCTACTTTGAATTGCCTATGTATTGGTTGTCATCTGTGCAATAGCCTACATCATCGCATCTTGTCCCTTGGCGAGGTCATTCAGTATCCTCAATGTATTGTCCAATGGTGGGGCTTGGCCCTTTACTCTGTCTTCTAGATGTTCATGTATGTCACCATTTTTTCGTTTTCCTCTACTTCTATCTCTGAACTGATATGGATCTCTTCCTCGGCTTCAGTCTCTTAATCAATGTGGAAAGAATTATAATCCTCTCTCTATATGTGTTTCTTCCTTTCCCTTCTGTCATGGCTCTGGTATGTGACATACTTGTCTCCAATGTGTCCTCTTCCCTCTGGATAATGTTCCCTTGCTCCCGAATGTTGAAATATTGTAACTGCAAAGAGTATTTTATTTATTATTGAGTCATTATTGATTAGATCAATCCCCTTTTGTGGATTGATCATGACGAGCTTTGTAAATGACCAAATCCCCTTTTGTGGATAGGTCAAACCCTAATTATATCATGCAAATTAAGAAGTCGGCCCCAGGCCTAGTTAAAGTGGTTTTAACCACTAAATGAATAATTCGGCCTTGCCCAGTGAAGAGACACCTCCCTAGCACTTGCCAACTAATATAAATAAGAGAGGCTAGTGCCTCATTCACTCGCTCATGCATTCCACTCAACATGTCTGCAAGTTTGGAGTTACTTGCAGTTGGGATAAGAAGGAAGAGAGAAGCACATTGCTCAGTGTTGGATATTCTCTAGTGTTTTGGTTTATTGTCTTGGCATTGTATTGGCTATCTATATTAAGGAAATTTTTACTGGGTTTTCTCCCCCATGAGGGTTTCCCAGGATAAATTTTGTGTATCTTGTGATTGTGTTTCTCTTAGTGATCCTGCATATGTTATTATTGTTTATTAAATTGAAAAGAAACTTAACAGCTACTCTAAAATTAACATGGAATCAGAGATAAACTAAAGAGAGCACCTTTCATTGGATAATCAAGAATGTCATTGTTGTCATGCAAGAAAATTAGGGCTTTTTAAATAATTCCAGCCTAAAATTCATCAAGGAAGTGCACCCTAGACTAGCGAACTCATTGGCAGCTTGAGCGCACTTTTCCAGTGGACAAAAATCCCGGAAACTGAAACCCTGGTTTTCACTGGTACCACAAAACTAGAACGAGTACCAGAAGTACCAGTCCAGATTTTAGCAAGTCAAATTTGAAAGGGTAAAATTTGGATTTTCTAAAATCTGACTGCACCAGCCTACTCGCCTCAGCCAAGTGCACCTCCTTGTAAGTTCGGATTTAATTTTTGAGCACTTCCATTTTTTTGGTCATTTTCTTAGGTCCAAGTCAAGATGTCTGCAAGCACCAAGCTTGTTGACAAGTTAGAAGGTGTGGAAAAAAAAAATTCCTGGAAGTATAGGATTACACTCATTCTTGAAGAGAATGATCTTTCAAGATTTATCAAGGAAAATGTACCAGAACCTACAGATGTTATAGCTAAAGAAAAGCACCAGAAGGATATGGTTAGGGCCAAAAGAATAATTACAGACTCTATTAAATATCACTTGATCCCTCAAGTGGCCTCCAAGAATAATCCAAAAAAATGTTTGATGCCCTAACCAGGATGTATGAAGGAAATAATATCAACCGGAAGATGAATCTAAGAAATAAACACAAGAATACAAAGATGCAGAAAGGAGAAACCGTACATGACTACTTCTCTAGGGTTTCTCAATTTAAGGAACAACTAGAAGCAATTGGAGACAACTTGGATGATGATGAACTCATCTTAATAGCTCTTAATGGTCTTGTTATCCACCAGGTTGCACAAGCTGGATTTCCTGAAGAGCCGCTGAAGGATGAGCAAGCAGTGCTCATACACGTAGAATTCAGTGATTCAGCAGGCCCTGAAAAGGCCCCTCTTTTCCGTATTTCCACTGTTGTAATAAGTGTTCTAAGTATGAGAGAATGTAAAAGGCTATTGGCCACCCTCGATCAGAGCGGTTTGGATGGGCAATGGTGGACGAATAGGAATGCCAAAGGCGGATGGAATGGAATGAATGGGATATGCAAAACTGATGGTCATTCGATGGGATTCCATAGGTGAATGGGAATGGAATGGACGGAAGTAATGATATGATCTCCAAGGGCGAAGAACAATTCGAACAAAATAAGAATGGAAGGAACGATGAATGAGTCGACCAATGGAATGGCGCAAAATCATATCGCAACTCCACTCATTTCCAACTGCAGTAGGATTCCCCGCCAACCGTAGCTCCTAAATCCGCCCTCTACTTCATCAACGCTTCAACTCGTAACCTACTCTCCGCGACCCTTCCTAACCCGTAAAGCCATATAACTTCCACTCTCCTAAATTACGACCCTCACCTCTCCCTTAATTCCATTTCTACTTTTGCACTCCGCCTATTTAAAGAATTAGACCCTCTTGGTCATTTGGATTGGAGTTTATAGAGTTTTAGAGATTACTGCCATTGTGCTATTTTGTAAAAAATCTTCGCCATTTGAATAAAAAGATTTGGAGCTCAAAGGTGTACTATCGATTATTGGATAAAAATTGATGTGAATCTATATCTATGAGGTGATATTTATCTAATTTTGCTAAGTTTGTTATATTGGCTTTCAAGGGATGTTGTCATCTTGAAGGGAATTAGAATTATCAGCTTGCTATTATTCCTATTGCTCATTTTACATTTAGAGATATTGATGTATATGTGTTTTGTTTATTAACGACTATTCTCAAGTCTCTTGTGTAGGTGACACCATTCCATATTAACAAGTTTATGTGCAAGGAATTTTAAGACTTGCAGGTTCATAGCTTGGAGTGGGTAAAGTAACTTGTTTGCTGCTAACTCAAAGGAACTTAAGGGCTAATTCCCTCCTTAGGTTCATCGAAGGGCGCAGGGGCTGGGTTTCCTCTCTGCTTCCTCTTTCGCCAAAGAAAATATCAAGGAATCCTTTGGTAACTTGTTGTGGTTTGCTTTCAGATGCTTTTGGATCATGATCCGTTCATATCTAAGTGGTAAAGGTTTGTCCAAGGATAGATCTAGAAATTATATTTCAAGTTGGTTAACTAAATCTAGATCTGGTTCCAAGAAAGTCAAATTTTGGGCATTTTACTTCCCAATTTTAAAGGCTGAAATTTGGTTTACGTTAAATAGCTCTCAAAAGTTATATTTGGTAATTAAAATACCTCTATATTTCTGTTTTATAAACATGTGAAAGACCCTAGGGGAAACTAACTCACTAGCTTGGAGTTCCTTAGTTAGTTTGCCGAAAATTTTAAAATGTAGAAATTTTGGTTTATTTGATATAATAAGACACGTCTGAAGTGTTTTGGGCATCTTTTATCCTTGTTTGCTTGCTGTTTGGCAGGTGGGTGAACAGATCGAAGGAGGTTCTGCCCATTTAGTGGTCCGAGCGAGGAACGTTAGCGGGACCCGAATACATCCTTAAAACTTTGTCAAACTTTGCAAAACTTTGTAAGAGCTTGTGAGCCCCCTAATGAATGCTCCTAGCTCATCCCAATAATCATTGTATAAAAATCATGAAAATACAAATGGCGGGGCTACAAGCCGCTCTTCAAACAGGGGGAGTGGTGTGTGGTGATGGTCAAATTTTTTGCACAAGTGTTAGCTTAGATCAATTTCTTTTATTGCATAGTAGAACAATAATTGTTAGATTAGTTTCCAATTCCGGTGCTAGTTGACCAAATTGACCATCCCCTCAGTGTCCTCGAAAGGGGCCTGGTCATTGGTTGACATAATAATCAAATTTCACGCTGTTGCGCATAAAATAAACCAAATTCCCTCGGCTCTCAGTTTTGTTCCACATTGTTTGCAAAGGCTCGTCTCTGATCATTTGGAGTTCATACATCTCTTGGTGGTGGGTGGTTGATAGATTTTAATTAGGAAAAACCCAGAAGTTGTTAATTTGATTAATGCGGAGCATGCTTAGAGTGACTGAGGAAGTAGTAGGGCCCTCGGACACGGCTTCCTGGGTTTTTGGACATCCATTTTTAAGTGGAACTTTTGGTGTGAGACCATTTGGGTTTTTCTGATGGGTTCTCCGCATAAGTTCCAAGCAAAGAATTAATCAAAGGCAGCTGCGTTACTAATTGAACTTTAATTTACTTGGCCAAACATGAACATACATTGCCTTTACGACTCTCTTTAAGGCGGGTCTCAATCATTTACAAACAACAAACCACCCAATTCACATTTTCATAATTTGTTATACATTTGATGTAAATGTAACTTGCACCTAACAACTGTTACTTAGTATCCTTGCAGTCACAAGTGATCTTGATTATATATATATAAATTGGTGAATGAATGTTCATGTTTATTTTCGGTTTAATGGTTAATGGTTTGATAAAACGTAACTCCTAGATTTCATTTTCTTGTACTTAGCTTAAAAGCCTTGGTATATTTGTTAGGGACTGGCTACCCCAAGCCGCTAGGAGTTGGCCTGAGGCCGGAGGAGTTGAGTTAGGTAGCTGACACCTTAACTCTCCACTTACACACTGGAACTGCAAGTGGATTGAAGATTTCTTCCACGTCCCAAAGGTGTGTATAAAGCGGCAACATTTTGGCACCGTTCTTGGATAAATCTTTCTATTCCCGAACCACGACTTGTTTTTCCTTATTTTTACTTAGTTCTTGATGCTTGTAGTTTCTCGAGGAAATAAACTCAACCATCTGGCGACTCAACTTAATTCAATTTAACTAGGTATTCTACAGGAGGAATTCAGAAGGCATTATTAACTTCATTACTGAACCTGAAAAGGTTTATAGAATGAGAGGGTTAGCTAAAGCCTCTTTAAGTAGGTACTTGTCATTTAGCCGAGTCCATCTCGATATTCACTTTCTTTTGATAGTAATAATTTTGAAATGGTAGGTATATGCTCCTTGTGATTTTAGTGCAATTAATAATTACCCACATGCATTTTAGCTGAAAAGCCATTGAAAAACTTAGTTTCCAAGGCAATAATGCACCATTTCTGACTAAAATGCATATTTAAATCTTTTATAGGATGTATACAAATAAAATAGGTTAATGGCTGCACATGATTATGAAGATGTAAAAGCAAGAGTTATTTGTCCTTACCTTAGAGATGATGCTTGATTGGTATGAAGATCAACAGACAATACTTTCCAAGACCCAGAGAATTTCATTGATGCTTTTACTGGAAAGTGGGGGGAAAAGAGGGGATCCTGCCGTCGTCATCTTTAGAAACTCAACACAATGAAGAAAAATGAAAATAGAACCATGGATGAATTCAACAAAGATTCAATGAATTAACTTCAAACATGCATCAAGACATCCAAACCTCATGAGAGTGCTATCTTGATTTACCATATTGAGGCATTTGGTGGTGATAGGATATCCAACTAAGAGATAAGGAACCCGCAGGACTCAAAGGCTCGGGAAATTGCTATCAAGATTGATATTAAGGAAGAATATACAAGCTTGAAGGAAAGTCAAATCTTCCGGATTCACAAGGTGGTTCTTCAAAGCAATTGAGTCTAAAAGCCCGAGTCCCAGGACAATAAAGATCCATCCCTATGACCCTCTAAAAGGCCATAGGATGGTAAAAGAATGGAAGCCCTTCCATGCTACCCAACTTGGTGCTAAAGGAATAGGTTGATAGCCATGGAAGGTTAAACTTCAATACTTGATTCCAACCCGAGGCCTAGTAGTAGAAGATGTAGAAAGCTCTCAACAAGAACAAGACCCTGTCGATTTGGAATCAAATAATGTGGTAAATGAGGTTATACCACCCTTCTGTAGAGCATCTCAAGAATTTCATGAAGAATCTACTTGTCAAATTTTTGCCAAATAAATGATCAAGGCCTACCTCCAACTAATAACTTTGTGTGCAGAATAATCAAAGGAACTTTTGATCATAAAATAATTTTGGAGAAACTCACATGTCAATGGAGCATTGGCTTGGATGCAAAAGAAAGAAGATGTGAGCAAGCCACGAGGAAGTGGTTAAAGAGTATGATAATGCCACAAAACTGTATGGACACAAACTACAAGTGAGCGGATCTTGGAGATGGCTAGGCATAGGAATAGTTACAAAGAAAGGGAGAGAAGGGATACGAAGCAAGGTCTCAAACAAGAACTTTCCCAAGGTAGCATATCTAGTCCAATTTTTGATCTATCTATTGATTTAGGTATTTTGATTTCAAATGCTAAAATTTTGTTTCCAGTATTAGACCTTCTAAAAATCCCTTCACAAAGGAAAAAATTACTCAAAGCAATAAAAGTTCCTGATAATAAAAGAATTTGATAAAAGTCAGGAAAATGAGAGTAAAAAACAAAGTGACCCACTAGTGATTTTGACTATGATAGAACCAAGGAGAGAATCCCCTTTCTTTGTATCTCTAGAAACTAAATGATGGTTGCATAATTGCATGTATATGATTGGGGAGCCATCCAACATCATTACTAAAGGTATCATGCAAAGGCTTGGACTTAGGTTACAAGACCTTATCAAAGAACATATGTGCCATGGATTCTAGGAAATTGAAACCCATGGGATCATCATGAATATCTACCAGTCAAACTAGCTTTCCACCCGGATTTCACCTTTTTAAGATGGATGTGCTTGTGTCAGTCCTTTTGTTTGCTTGGGGTATGATTCTTTCTAGAAAATGGGGAGCTCACATGGTTGGTTGCCTAAACATGGATTTGACATTTGCAACTATCCCATATCCTCCTCCTTCAACCGAAAATTTCATGTTGTTTAGAGAAAAGGAAAGAAATTACCACATAGAAGATCCTAAGGAAAAATTCAATGAGTTCATATGTCAAATGATTCAGGAGCTTCATCCAACATCATTACTAAAGGAATCATGCAAAGGCTTGGACTTAAGGTTACAAGACCTTATCAAAACATATGTGCCATGGATTCTAGGGAAATTGAAACCCATGGGATCATCATAGATATGCCAGTCATGCTAGCTTTCCACCCAGATTTCACTTTTAAGATGGATGTGCTTGTGATTGATGTACCAGCTACTTGGGGTATGCTCATTTCAAGAAAATGGGGAGCTCACATGGGTGGTTGCCTAAACATGGATTTGACGTTTGCGACTATCCCATATCCTCCTCCTTCAACCGAAAATTTCAGGCTATTTAGAGAAAAGGAAAGAAAGTACCACATAGAAGATCCTAAGGAACAATTCAATGAGTTCATATGTCAAACATATGACATGGGAAACTTCTCTATCTGTTCAAACTTCCTAGCACCAGTTGAAGAAAAATTTAAAGATGAAAAAGAAACTAATAAGGCTTGGAATATGAATTTTGATGGTGCACATTCCATGTCAGGAAAAGGGGCTGGAATTGTTCTAGTTTCACCAACGGGAAAGTCTCACAACTTTGCCTTTAGATTAGAATTTGATGAAACGAATAATGTGGCTGAATACGAAGCACTTCTACTTGGCCTAGAAATTGCAAAAGACATG
>SNQJ01S0055308.1:44013-68591 GCA_010110895.2 Picea sitchensis
CTCATCCTACCAATGTTACCATTGTGACAAGATGGGACATATTGCTAAGAATTGTTCAGCTAGAAGAGAAGAATACAAGAAGAGAAACAAAAGGCACCATGCCCATGCAGTTGAAGATGAAGAGCCACCCACGAAGATGTTTAAAGAAAAGATTGAAGACTATGTCTTAATCTCTGCCCTCTAAGGATCAATATCACATGGAGAGGATACTTGGCTCATAGATAGTGTTTCTTCAAAGCACGTGACAGGTCATAGAGACATTCTCTCTAGCCTTACCGAAAAGAACTTTCCCCAGAAAGTTACACTTGGAGATGATTACCAGTACCCTATCAAAGGACTAGGAGAGTCCAATTACAAACTTTATTCAGGGACCCCAATGAAGATGAAGGATGTACTATATGTACTAGGTTTGACAAAGAACTTGCTTTCTATCTCAACTTTAGATAAGAAAGTCTTTAGGGTTGCATTCATATATGGTGAAGTCCTCATGTGGCCTAAAGGCAAAACCATAGAAGATGCAATTGTTATTGGAATAAAAGAAGGTGGCCTATATAAATTAAAAGGTCACTCAGAAGCAGTCTTGACACACTCCACCGAGAGTCCATGTGAACTTTGGCATAGAAGACTAGATCACATCAACTACAAAGCATTACCATATGTGAGAAAGGAAGTTACAGGTCTACCAGAATTCAATATTAACCATGAAGGTGTGTGCAATGGATGTGCACAAGGAAGGAACATCAAGAACCCTTTCCCGAAGAGCTACAGTAAAGCAGAGGAGTCTTAGAGATCATCCACTCAGATGTATGTGGCCCAATGCCATCAACCTCCATTAGTGGGTATGTATACTATGTATCATTTATTGATGACTATTCTTGCAAGACTTGGGTTTACTTCTTGAAATCAAAAGATGAAGTGTTTGGAAAATTCAAGGAATTCAAAGCCTTTATAGAGAATCTCTCTGAAAGAAATATCAAGACACTCAGGTCAGATAATGGAGGAGAATACACCTCAAAATAGTTTGTAAACTTTTGTAAATATGTATGGATTAAGAGGGGGCTCACCACTCCCTACAATCCTCAACAAAATGGTGTAGCAAAAAGGAAGAACATAACTATAATGGAAGTTGTGAAGACTATGATCCATGATCAAGACCTTCCAATGCACTTATGGGCATAAGCATCAAGGACATCAGTGTATGTACAAAAATGATTATCCCATAATGCACTTGGGTTCAAAACCCCCGAAGAAATGTTCTTCGGAAAGAAGCCAGAAGTAAGCCATCTCAAGATATTTGGTTGTCCAGTGTTTGTACACATTTCGAAAGAGAAGAGAACCAAGATGGACCCTTCAAGAAAGAAGGGAATATTTGTTGGATGTTGTGAGGTCTCAAAGGCATTCGGAATTTATATACCAGGTTTCCATCACATTGATATCAACAGAGATGTAACCTTTGATGAAGATGAAGCACTCAAGAAATCAAAGAGATGCCATCTTGAAGAAGTATATGAAGAAGAACCTGTAGCTCCCAGAGTTGCAGAACCAGTGAGGGAAGTCACAATTTCCCCCGATGATGAGATTCATGAATATCATGATATGATAGAATCTCAAGAACCTCCCCAGATGACGATCTCTCACAAGATAAAGACAACTTGGGCGAGGGAACTTATTCAAGATGGAGAGAAGTATGGTGCCCCAGAAGGTACAATGAGACAAGTCAAGAGACCCAATCCATTCTCCAGTTATGGATTTGATGTGTGATCTCTTAGAGAAGGAGCCTACTTTCTTTGAAGAATCCATTTAGAAGAAAGAATGGGTAGATGTCATGACAGAAGAATACCAATCCATTATAAAGAATGATGTATGGGAAATAGTTCCCAGACCAAAGAGAAAATATGTGGTATCTTCCAAATGGCTATACAAGATAAAACATGGTGTTGATGGGAGTATTGAGAAATATAAAGCAAGGTTTGTAGCTCATGGATTTTCTCAAAAGGAAGGCATTGATTATGAAGAGACGTTTTCTCCTATAGCTTGATACACTTCTATCAGAACCATCATAGCCCTTGCAGCTAAGATGAAGTGGAAGTTACACCATATGGATGTGAAAATAGTTTTCTTGAATGGTGTCATTGAAGAAGAAGTGTATATAGAACAACCCCAAGGGTTTGAAGTTGAAGACAGAAAGACTCATGTTTGCAGATTGAAGGAGGCTCTATAGGGATTGAAGCAAGCTCCTAGAGCTTGGTATGGAAGAATTGACAGTTTTCTGACGTGCTTGGGATTTACCAAGAGTAAACCTGATTCTAACCTTTACTTCAAGGTTATGAATGATGATCATGTTATATTGTTGTTGTATGTGGATGACTTATTCTTAACTAGAGAATAAAATCTCATCACTAATTGTAAGAAGAAGCTCATTGTAGAATTTGAGATGAAATACCTACGCCTAATGCACTATTTCTTAGGTCTTGAGGTTTGGCAGAGCCCAGAGAAGATATTCCTTAACCGAGGGAAGTATGCAGTTGAAATATTGAAGAGGTTTAATATGTTGGAGTGTAAATCCATGAATACACCCATGGAAACTAAGTTGAAGCTCATAGTTGATACTTCATCAGAATTGGTTGATGCTACGATGTACAGACATATCATTGGATCGTTGATGTATTTGACGAACACTAGGCCAGATATATGCTTTGTTGTGAACACCTTGAGTCAGTATCTGGTAGAACACATATGTGTTCACCTTGTTGTTGCAAAACATGTGATGAGATACCTTTAAGGTACGTTGGACTTTCATCTCTATTATAATGGAGATCATGACTTCAGACTGATTGGTTATACTGATTCAGATTGGGAAAGAAGAGTTTCTGACAGAAAGAGCACTTAAGGATGTTGTTTCAGTCTGGGGTCATCCATGACTTCATGGCAGAGTAGGAAGCAATCTAGTATTTCTCTCAGCACAGTAGAAGCAGAATACAATGTTGCATGTTCTGCCAGTTGTGAAGCCATATGGCTATAGAAGTTGTTGACATGTCTATTTGGTCTAGAGATGGAAGCAACCGTGATTCTATGTGATAACCAGAGCTGCATAAAGATGACAGAGAACCTTGTGTTCCATGACAAGTCAAAGCACATAGAAATACGGTATCACTACATTCGTGATATGGTGCAGAAGGGATCCATAAAGCTCTAATATGATGGCACAGATGAGCAGGTTGCAGATGTGTTGACCAAGCCTATGTCTCGTGTAAAGTTTGAGCACTTTCGAGACAAGCTTGGTATAGTCCGAAAGGACCTCCCTAGAAAGGAGGAGTGATGTTGATGATACTATGGTATCCTAACCAATAATGGGTAGCTCAGTTAGGATTTTATATTCTAGGGGATTGATCATCCTTAGATAGATCCTGAAGGTCCGGTAAGGACGGTCTATCAGAGTACTTGTGCATGTATATTCTAGCTATGGTCAGTAGTGGTAGATTCGTTAGGATTTTTATAATCCTAGGGAATCTTATGATTCTTGGGCAGATCCTGAAGATTCGGTAAGGATGGTATGTCAGACTACCATGTGGTAGCTTTGTTGGGATTTTATATCCTAGGGAATCTTATGATTCTTGGGCAGCCCCTTAGGGACTATCAGAGTACCACAAAATGTTGTAACACCTACCTCATTTTGTTTCCCCATGATGATGTTGTTTCTCCAGCCTTCGTGTTGTGATGATGTTGTTGCTTCAGCCTTCGTGTTGTGATGATGTTGTTGCTCCAGCCTTCATGTTGTGATGATTTTGTTTCTCCAACCTTCGTGTTGTGATGATGTTGTTTCTCCAGCCTTCGTGTTTTGATGATGTTGTTGCTCCATCCTTCATGTTGTGATGATGTTGATTCTCCAGCCTTTGTGTCATGATGATGATGTTGTTTTTATTGATGTTATTGATGATGATGATGTATTAGTGTTATACTAATCCATGTTGATGCAGATGATGATGATGCTACTCCAGCTCCATGTTGTGAAAGATGATGAGAAAAAATTATGATGATTTATAGATATGTCAGACAGTGTTTCAGATGTTGTTGATTTTGTTGCCCTCTCTCTCTCTCTTGACGATGTTGTAGAATACCCTTATTTTTAAGGGGGAGTGTTGAAATATTGTAACTCCAAAGAGTATTATTTATTATTGAGTCATTATTGATTAGATCAATCCCCTTTTGTGGATTGATCATGTCGGGCTTTGTAAATGACCAAATCCCCTTTTGCGGATTGGTCAAACCCTAATTATATCATGCCAATTAAGAAGTCATCCCCAAGCCTAATTAAAGTGGTTTTAACCACTAAGTGAAGAAGTCGGCCCTACCTAGTGAAAAGACACCTCCCTAGCACTTGTCAGCTAATATAAATAAGAGAGGCTAGCGCCTCATTCACTCACTCACTCATTCCACTCAACAAGTGTGCAAGTTTGGAGTTAGTTGCAGTTGGGAGAAGAAGGAAGAGAGAGGCGCATTGCTCAGTGTTGTATATTCTCTAGTATTTTAGTTTATTGTCTTGGCATTGTATTGACTATCTATATTAAGGAAGTTTTTGTTGGGTTTTCTCTCCCATGAGGGTTTCCCAGGATAAATGTTGTGTATCTTGTGATTTTGTTTGTCTTAGTGATCCTGCATATGCTATTATTGTCTAGTAAATTGAAAAGAAACTTAATATTTGCTCTAAAATTAACACCAGAATCATGAGTTGTTTTACTCACAGGCTATAAATATATCCATCTTTGATACCACTGAAATATACCAAATACTAATTTGGCTATCTAACTGAAGTTTCTTTGGGTTTCTAAATGTGGTTTCAAGGATTCTGGATTCGATTTAGTTTATTCTCATAATGTTTGTGGTTTTAAGTTATTTCCCTACATGCAAATAGTTTTGTTGTCGGAACAATTTTCTTTATTGCACTAATGGTAAAGACTGAAATTACAATAAATGGAATACTGGAATATAAGCAAAAAACTGCTAAATTTCTCAAAACTCTTCAGATTGATCTTATAAGTCTAGATCTAACCTAGAATTCACATGCATGCAAATGAAATACCAGATCTCCTACATGCGAGTGTGGGTTTGTTGAATGAAATTCCAAATATGTTGTTGGATGAAAGATACGTTGCATGCACGGTGAAATATGTTGCATGCACTGAGAATACACAGATATGTTGTTGTTTGATGGGATAGTGTCCCTTATGAACCTCCACGCCTCCCTCTGGATCAATCATATAACTCCCATGCACTCCAAGAACCAAGGGCGAGTCTCTGAACCTCCATGACTGATGTGAATCCCTCTTAATGGGTCCAATGTTATATCTGTTGCAACATTGAAGAATGATGGAGAATTTGGATGATCCTCTCGACTAACTAGGGTGTGTCTTCCAACACTGAAATCAATCACTATGGTGGTTTCTTCCTGGAAATCCACAAAATTCCACAAAGTTATCTGACTTCTCTCTGCAATCCAATTCTCAATCTCAATATTCGATAATGAGAGGAATTAGGATTATCCTCCCCTTTATACTTGATTACCATTCTAATTCTTTGTTCACTTTATTTAATTAAAGTCACTTTTCCTAAGTTTTGACTTTAATTATTATTTTACGTCACTTAATCACCATTTTTCCACTTCATTACTTAATGCCACTTTCAACTTAGGATTTTCTGGTATATGACACTAAATAATTCTTGTTTTCCCTTTTTCTCCCAACTATAGCCTATGGGTATCAATATACGCTATTGAGTCGCTCCTCCTGGAGTCATCATTGGGAAAGGGAAATTACATTGAAATATTATGGGACATTTTGTAGTCATGTCGGCATGCATGCATCAGTTGACATCTCCATGTTCTTACATGTTCCTTATACATTATTTCCCTACCATCTAGCTCTTATTTTGCAGAAATGATCCTCTTGTTATGCGAGTATGCTCTTCAAAATGTAGTTAGTTTGAGAGGATCGAAATTCTTGTTAACATGTGTTTGAATATATGCATAAAATGACTCATTATTAGAAATTTATCTTTTACATTCTCAACTAAGCCACATGACACATAAACACAGGATGCGGAGGAAATGGAAATAGGAGTATCCAACATGGGACACGTTGACACCAGAAACAGGACATGGGCGATATATATTACAAAAATGAAATAAGACATAAAGATCGAAATATTTTAGAAAATAGAAGATTTACAAAACACATTGCATGACTTCAAATCTCATTTTTACCCTTCACCTGCACAATGGCAGACCATGAGTGCTCATTCCCTACAGCTGATAGTGCGAAAATAGAAATAAAAAATTGTTTTTATAGGCTAACAAATATAGTTCAACACAATAGCACTTTCAGTTCTAAAAATAATAGTCATATGTTACTGTATACTATCTCCCTCCTGGACAGTTTTCAGACACTCAAAAATCAAGAAGGTAAAATTAATGACAAAGCTAGTATAGAGAAATTATCAAGCAGGCAATTGACACATCAAATTAATCTCAAAGTCTAGAGGACATACCCATCTTATTTCTATCTTACAGTATATTGAGAATGATATACCATAATTTTTAATGACACAAGTTGCATGGGGGATTACAATAGATATTAATGTACAATTTTAAATCATGATGGTAATTGCTTGGCAGAGCCACAAGTTATGAATATAAAGTGCATATCCCTTTGGATCAATCTTGTAACTCCCATGCCCTCCAAGCACCAAGGGCGAGTATCCAAACCTCCCTAACTGATGCAAATCCCTATGAATGGATCCAATGCTATATTTGTTGCAATACTGAAGAACGATGGAGAATCTAGATGATCCGCTCGACTAACTAGGGTGTGTCTTCCAACACCGAAATCAATCATTGTGGTGGTTTCTCCCTGGAAATCCACAAAGTCATCTGACTTCTCTCTGCAATCCAATTCTCGATCTCAATATTCAATAATGAGAGTAATTAGGGTTATCCTCCCCTTTATACTTGATTACCATTCTAATTCTTCGTTCACTTCATTTAATTAAAGTGTATTTTCCTAAGTTTTGACTTTAATTATTCTTTTAAGTCACTTAATCACCTTTTTTCCACTTTATTACGTAATGTCACTTTCAACTTAGGTTTTTCTGGTATATGACACTAAATAATTCGTGTATTCCCTTTTTCTCCTTACTATAGCCTACGAGAATCAGTATAGGCTACTGAGTCTCTCCTCCTGGAGTCATCACTGGGAAAGGGACATTACATTGGAATGCTATGGGAAATTTTGTAGTCCTGTCGGAATGCATGCATCAGTTGACATATTCATGTGATTACATGTTCCTTATACATTATTTTCCTACCATCTAGCTCTTATTTTGCAGAAATGCTCCTCTTGTTATGTCAGTATTCTCTTCAAAATGTAGTCAGTTTGAGAGGACCAAAATTTTTGTCAACAGGTGTCCAAATATATGCATAAAATGACTCATTATTAGAAGTTTATCTTTTACATTCTCAATTAATCCACATGACACAAGAAGACAAGACACAGACGAAATGGAAATACAAGTATCCAACATGGGACACATTGACGTTGAAATAGGACATGGAGGACATATATATATATATATATAATACAAATTACAAAAAAGAAATAGGACATAAAGATCGAAATATTTTAGAAACTAGAATATTTACAAATCACATTGTGTCCCTTCAAATCTCGATTTTACCCTTCATCTGCACAATGACAGACCGTGAGTTATCTTTCCCTACAACTGAAAGTGAGAAGATAGCAATAAAAAAAATTAGAGGCTAAAAGATATAGGTCAACACAATAGCACTTTCAGTTCTAAAAATAATAGTCATACATTATTGTATACTATCTCTCTCCTGGACAGTTTTCAGACACTCAAAAATCAAGAAGGTAAAATCGATGCCAAAGCGAGTATAGCGGAATTATCAAGTAGACAATTGACACATCAAATTAATCTCAAAGTCTAGAGGACATACCCATTATATTTCTATCTTACATTATATTGAGAATGATATACCATAATGTTTAATGACACAAGTCACATGGGGAAGTACATCAATTAGTATTGTACAATTTTAAAGCAAGATGGTAATTTCTTTGCAGATCCACAAGTTATGAATATCATAGTACATAAAGAATTCATTTCCTAAGGATAAAGATTTAGGCAGTTCTCCAAATAAATAGTTATTTGAAAATGGGAAACATACAGATTATTTCAATGTACATGCAATGACACAAAATCCCAAGCATCCTAGAAAAATATTTTATATAGGACAGCCCAGAAAAAAAACTTCAGATAAAAGTTCAAAACCCATTCATGAATAGAATGTGATCAAATATTGTAGTGTCTTCAAACGAACATGAAGGACATGTCTAGGGAATGTGCCAAACATGTGTTTCACACGTGTCATTCCATGTATGTGTCTGATAAATGGGATATGGACACAGGCACCCTGTTGGACGTGTCCAATTTCTTAAATTCTCAGGCTTTCACATTTTTGTAAGTTTTGACCATTTGTTGTCTCCAGCTCCCCTTTTGACCGAATTTTCTACATCATGCCAAGAATGTAAACTCGTTGTCAAGGGGAGAGAGGTTAGTGTAGAATAATAGAGATTTTGAATAGTAATATAGAAGCTCGTCAAGCATCAAATATGGTCAAGTTGTCAATGTTTTGTTGTTTAAATACAAGCCTCCAAATCATCTATACTTTTTCATTCTCTCTCACAGCCATGCATCAACACAAAACAACTATAGGAGAAGTCCATGTTGTTGGTATGGCTTCAATGAACCATGTTTACAAACTGGCATAACATGGATGCACATATCTGGAAGATGGTTCTATGTTCTAAGGGGAATTCTTATTTTGGAAAATCTACAAAGATGAGGTGGCCTTGAAGCACTGTGTTATCGTATTTTAATTGAAGATGGTGATGGTGCAAATACGTTATGTGTCTAAAAATTTCCAAAAGTGACATTTTACTATGGTAATAATAAGGATCTTTAGAGTATAGAAAGGGATAGAGGGAGGGAAAGTGCTAGGTATCTTATCATAATTTTCTCCTCGAAAATGAGTAAAACAATAGAGCATAATTGATAACTGTCGTAACCTATCTCGTGTTTGTTAACTTTATAGTCTTTATGAAAATATATTTCATGGTTTGATTATTTACTGTCAAAAGGGTTGTATGTTATGAAAATAGGTTGGGTTGTTGAAGATAATGAGAAGCAAAGAGATGAAGTTGAAGGATTTAGAAATTTCTACAGTCGATGGCTTTCAAGGCTGAGAGAAGGAGGCGATAATCATATCAATGGCTTGTTCTAATGCAAAACACGAGGTGGGGTTTATATTCTCTTATCTGATATTAAAGATAATTGTACATGAAATTTGTTTAAACACGATCCTTATTGACTATTTTCTTATGATTGCAGGTAGGTTTTCTAAATGACCACAGGCGAATGAATGTAGTTGTAACGTGTGCACGCAGACAATGTTGTATTGTTTGTGACACTGAAACAGTGAGCAGTGACAAATTTCTGAAACACCTTGTAGAGTATTTTGAGGATCATGTAGAGTATTTGAGTGCCTCGGAATATCTTCCTTGAATTGTATCAGTACATATGTCTTTAGCTTGAAAAAGTGTTGTACCTTTTTTTATGTAAATTGTTTCACGTTATATCCAAAAGGATGTTGTTAGCCCTTTTGTGTAAGTTCTTGCAAAGATATAAAGATTTATTTTAACAATATTGGTATGTATACATATGCCACTTAACGCGAGACAGGCCCATGGACACATTAAAAGTAGTCTCAATACATCATTATGGCACTTAACGTGAGACAGGCCCATGGACACATTAAAAGTAGTCTTTGTGCATCATGGGATATTGTAGGAGACAGAATTTGTTTATTATTTTTTTCTTGCAATTTTTAACGAGAGGCTTTAGTGTTCTTTACTAAACAATGAATCTATCCACACAATATTGGAATTTGGGATATTTCTAACAAGTTATTTTTCTCATTGTAATAATCATATCGAATACTTCTCGTTTAGTTCCACATGTCATTATTGTGGTTGGTGCTCGTTTATTTCCACACGTCATTCCATAGCCTTTTTTCTATTTGTTTCCCATGATTGAACATTAGTATAAATTGCTAATCATAGTTGATGAGCACTATATATATATATATATATATGGTGTCTATTTTTAATAGTTGCAAAAAACTTTTTTTATTGGCACTCATGTTAGAAAAGCAAAGTTGCATGCAGTCTAAGGGACTAGGACATTTTTTATATGGGTATAAATTATACTTGTATGGATTTTCAAAAATAGGGTATATAGTGTTGGAAAAATTAGCATTAGTGAAAAATTGTTGAGGGTTTGGACATCGACAAAAATCAACAAATCGTAACAAACATTAAAAAACACAACATGAATTCAATGTTTTCATTTAAAAATATATATAACTACCAACAACATCAAATAACCATAGTGCCACATAAATATGAAAAAAACATTGAGATATAAGATGTATAGGATGTTGAATGATACATTAAAGTTGACATTGGATCTTGATAGTTGTCCAACGAAGGACTCAAAATTGAATACACATTATAAAATTGCATCAAATATACAATAAAAAAAATGTGTCTTATTATCATGAGCCATCCACAATTATCACTCAAGTGGCTAGCTATCAATTCCCTTTACCCCTTTTACATGGAAAGGTAATGGCTCATTTTCTACTAGAAGGTCCTATGACAAAAATACGACGACCATTGGTGGGTGTATGATTATCAATCTATGTAGAAGGTGGCATTGAGGCATGCATGCTAGCCTCCTCCCTTAGTATCCTTGTCCCCCCTTAAAATTTGTAGGTCATCCTCCCTTGCCCCTTGTTCCTGTCACTACTCCTCTAACCACTCAAATGCCACCTCCATAATAGGCCAAAATCCAACCTTCATTCAAATATGGTGTCAATGATTTGCAAGGAAATATGACGTCTACCTCAAGGGGTCTCTCTAGTTGTGGCACCCACAATGGGAGAGTGTGATAGATATAAACCATGTTAGTAAGGTCTTAATAGTCTAACTTGTAAGAGGGTCATAATAAAGACTTAGAATAAATTTAATGAGCATTGAGGGCCATAAGAAATGTTAAGGGTCATAAATTATAAAAATTGCAATTACTAACTTGTGGTGCTTCTTTAAGTGTTTATTTTCAAAAACATTCCAATTGCACTAGCATCCTGAACTGCTACAAGTTTGTCTAAGCCCTTGAACAAAACATTATGTAAAAGAGATGTTTTTCCACCATAATTTCTCCACCAAACATCTACAACAAATAAGAAAAAAAAACTCAAATTACACTTCGTTCCAGTAGCAAATAAATAACAAAAAAACTAACTTTTAAATAAAACTTTTAATTATAATTCTAAATTATAATGGCTTGCTTGGCATTAAATTCTTTCTTTCTTGCACAATGGTGTCAAAGACAAATAGTCCATTGGTGTTCCTATACATATCCATCTCTTGATTAATGGTTTTGTGGTTCGTTGAAGCAAGTCCTCTCAGGGAAAGTATGCAACTGGTACATAACCTTGTCATCAAAATGAAAACCACATTAATAAGAAAAAGTGGGGTTGAGGACAAGCATTGTTGCGTGAATGATACGATGGAGCATCAATCTATTCCATTGATCACAATCAAATCCTACATCATTAAATATTTTTCATATCCAAGTCTACCCTTATTCTCATAATAAGATTGGATAGTTTCTTTGGCCCTATATAAGGCCTCATAGAGGTAGGGCATTGCACACTTTCACATATACCAAGCAAAAAACCATTACCAAAGGTTTACTAACCATTCACATTTCCTCTTTCCTACGAGGAAGCTCAGTACACTAATTTAGAAATGGTTATCCATTCCTTTTTTCACTAAATGTACAATTGTGTCGCTCATAAAAATTGAACATACTCTTTGCCCCCAACATACAATGGTGCAAGATTTGAAGATAACTAACATTGGTGGAAAAACATGTGATACCAAGATGCACCAACTGCCCATTCCATATAATTCACCTCATTAGTTTAAGAACAAATGTATACTTATATACGCATTTTGTGATGCTCCTAGTCGAATCATTGACCTCCTTGATAAAGTGGATTTCCACATCCTCAAACATTCAATTATATGGAATGGACAACAAATGGAGTCTAGAAAAATGTGGGGTGCCTCTCCATTAGCACCATGCTGGTGGCCACATAATTAGCAACAATTTTTTTATTATGTGTACACCATGTTGCACACCTACCTCTTAGACAAACTCATCCAACAATTCACATAACAATTATGCACCTTTAATATGAATTGATGCATCAGTGGGTTTACTAAATATTTTCCCCTAGGACAATGTACCAAAACATTGAGAGTCCTTCTCATCCATCCAACCATTGGACATCATTGTGCATCGACAAGTTCCCATGATTGTCTTAGGTCCTCCAAATATAGTAGCGATATCAAAATTTTCTTTTGAAAGGATTGGTGCTCGTAACTCCTCGTAGGTAGGGGCTTTATCTTGGGCCAAGAACAACAAGAAAATCAATCATTTCTTTGAACTATAGATTGATGTTGGCAATGCTCAAAGATATGTCTTTGCAAAGAAGACATCTCCCCACAACCTTGTATCTTTTTTCTTCTTTATTTTAACCACTAATTTGATGGAAGGTTGTGCCCCATGTTCGGTTCTCAGAATATTAAATTGCAAATTCTATTGATGGTTTGTCCATTGTGAGAGGAAAGCCACAGGTGTACATTGACATGGGATTGTGTAAAAATTATATTGGACTATGGATTGAGTCAAGGTATTACAATATGTTGTATGATTGATTATATGCTTTGATTTTGATTCTAGAACAATTTGATGCATTGATTATAGTGTGTGCAAGCATAGGGACCATGATTTTAGATCAGTCCACATATAGGTAATAGGGTTGTATGGAAGTGTACATGGTATCATTAGGAGAGGAGGATTTGTTGGTAACAATATCAGTCCACCTGCTAGCACTTATTTTCTATGGCCTAGGTTGAAAAGCTAGTGATGATTTTACTTATAGGTTGTGCATTGTTGTGAGAGTAGGTCGTGAATTTGGTCACTTGCGAGTTTTTTTTTAGGGGCACACAATCATGTGATTTCCTTATTCCTCAGTGACCATTAGTCTATGAACAAGGGTGAAAATGTTTGAGTTAACATGATTTCAACAGTTGCACTATTTCCCCCACTAAGAAAGTTGGATGCTTGAAGGGCATGTGTGAACATGACACCCTTTGTACTCACTGAAAGGAAACTCTTAAAGGTCATGGAGAAGTGTGGAACCCTTGGTATTGGTTATAAGTTGGTAAGTATACTTTGAAATATGGTTGATTAAGCATATAAAGATCGTTGATATAGCATTGCATTATATTTAGTATGAAAATACAATTATTTAGTTTAGGCATCATAATTATAAAGGGAAGAGTTAATTAAATCAATAATAATATGATTGAGAATATAAATTATTAGATATATCATAACAAAAAGATATAAATTAAATTAATTAAAAACCATTAGAAATTAAATGCATTATAGAAATGTGCATGAAATAAAAATAAAGTGTCTTATCTCGCTAGCACGATTGGATTTTGAGGGTTTTGTTCTATAAGATGGCCAAGGTTCGAAACTTGCGGTAGTTGGGAGGAGACACCCAAAAAAATACAGCCATGTTAAGGATTGGTGTGGCCCAAGTCGAGTGTGATATTAGACTAATTTTGACGACTTGGATGCCCTGAGTCGTGGTTCTTAGACCACAGGTTGGTCCTGCAGGTAACGGGCACGCTAGCAAACAAAAATAAATCAACAAATTCTTTGAAAGTAAATTCCTAAGGAGTTGTGTGAGTACTTACCTTGTCTTAGGTTGATTTATACTAGTCCTATGAACTTTAAAACGGTTGCAACAATGAACAACAAGGATGGTCGAGATGAATGCAACAGTGGTAGCTTCTCAACACTTCACCAACAAACTGAAATGCAAAAAGTGATAACCCTAACAACTTTCAAGGAGAGTGGATGCAAGTCTGGTGGCATAAATGTCTCAGTCACTTCACATTAATGCATGGAGCATGTAAACCCACTCACCATCTATGTGTCATCAACTTCCAAAAAATACCATATGAAATCAAATACCCGATTCATTGCATTAAAAACTCATATGATCAAACACATATGATATGCGTGTTGGGTCACAACCATAAAGTTTTAACCTTTTGCAATATGTCAACTTTTTTCCATGAACTATAAACCTTGCAAAAAAGTGTTGTGGGCAATAGAATTTGCATACTATATGCATGTGAAACATGAACCATTGCCACACAACCATATATTTGTTTGCTTTTGTAACGTATCAAATGTCACTTTCACCACAAGTTTGACGCCTTTTGAAATTGCAACATAGCACATTTGAAGTATAAGATGCATATGTTAGCTATACAAACAAGTGTTTTGTATGAGATTTTAAACCATGATCCCTATATATATATATATATATATATATATATATATATATATATATATATATATATATATATATATATATATATATATATATATATATATATATATATATATATATATATATATATGGATATATGGATATGGATATGGATATGGATGGATATGGATATGGATATAGATATAGATATAGATATAGATATAAGATATAGATATAGATATAGATATAGATATAGATATATATATATATATAGATATATATATATATATATATAATATAGATATAGATATAGATATAGATATAGATATATTCGATACCATATGATGAAGGTAAAACCAATCAAGAACCATCAAGATAAAATTGTTATAATTAACTTTTGATACCAATCTTGAGATTATGCCCAAACTGGAAACAGTACCATGCCATAATGTTGAGAAAAGAATGTCATACAAGGGCTTTATCATTTCAATGTTTTCTCCTAGGGGATCCCATTTATTATAATTATTTAAAAAATTTAAATGAGTTATAGGTTCACAACTCTTTGTGAACCTTTTGGAATAGGTGGACGAAGTATGAGTCAACATTGTATTCCACAACAACTATGAATAAGGAGGATACAATGAGTATAGAATAGTATATGGTATTATCAAAATTCTCAAATGTGTTTCCAGAGGAATTACCTAGATTACCACCTAAAAGAGAGTTGGAGTTCACAATTGAACTCAAACTAGGAGTGGAACCTTTCACAAAGGCTCCATACTGCATGACGAATCCAAAGTTACAAGAGTTGAAGATGTGACTCCAAGAACTCTTGGGTTTGGGATTTATTTGTCCAAGTATATCATTGTGGGGAGTTCCAATGATATCCATAAAAAAAAATATGGATCTTGGATACTTTGTATTGACCATTGACAACTAAACAAAGCAACGAAAAGAAATCTATATCCATCACCTAGAATTGATGATTTATTCGATCAAAAGAAATGAGCTAAAGCATTTTCTGAGATAGATTTCAGGTCGAGATATCATCAATTAAGAATAAAGAAGATATTCCTATGAAAATATTTAAGACGTGATTTTGTCATTATTAATTTGTAGTAGTACCTTTCATATTGACAAATGCACCAAGTGTATATGAGTTTAATGACTGGGGTATTTTGACAATATCTTGATAATTGCATGCAAGTGTTTTTGGATGATATTTTGATATATTCCAAAACATCAAAGGAGCATGAAGAACTTCTAAGAAAAGGATTACAATGTCTTAGAGAGTATAAGTTATATGAAAAATTTTCTAAATTCTCATTTTATGAATCAAAGGTTCATTACTTGGGACATATAATTTCAAGAGAATAAATCATGGTAGACCTGACAAAGATATAAGAAATCATGGAATGTGTGACAGCTACTAATGTACATGAAATATGTAGATTTATGGGCTTGGAAGGATATTATATAAGGTTTGTGGAAGGATTTTTGAAATTCACAAATCATATTACTAAATTACAAAAGAAGAACAAGAAATTTATATGGATAGAATGATGTGAGGAAGCATTTAAAAGCTAAAGGAATTATTGATGACTACTCCTATTGTGAAGGTACCATATATGGATCAATATTTTATGGTATGTATGGATGCGTCAAAGGAAGAGTTAGGTGGAGTACTAATGCAAGAAGGTAGGATGATTTCTCGCGCTTTGGGAAAGCTTTGACTACATGAAGAAAATTACATAATGCATAATTTGGAACTTGTGTCGATAGTTCACGCATTAAAAATTTGGTGGCATTATTTAGTTTGGAGAAATTTTGAATTAAATACATACCATCGTGGACTTCAACACATATTTACACAAAGTAATTTAAATGCTAGATAGAGGAGGGTCATAATTACTAAAAGAGTATGAATTCAATATATCATACATTAAAGGAACAATAAACGGAGTGGTGGATGCTTTAAAACACATGCGACATATTTTCTCATTTTTCCATTGAGGAAAAATTTGCGAGAAAAAAAATATTGAAGTTATAATTGGAAGACAAATGGTACAAAGAAGTTAAGCTAGAATTAGAGAATGAAGTAATAAAAATTCTGAAATATGAAAAATATCCCTTTTGTATGGCAATAGCTTATTGTGATTTTATGGAAGGATTTATTTGTTGTCAAATGACAGAATTTGAAATTTAATCTTAAGAGAATCTCATAAAGTAGTTTGTATGACTCATCCAAGAGTAAAGAAGATGAATGTGGAATTGAAACCATTATTCTTTTGGAATGGTATGAAGAAATACAGTTAATTTTGTAGCTAGATGCTTTGAGTGTCAACAATTGAAGGTTGAACATCGACACCCAATAGGATTGTTGCAACCACGTGCGATACTAGAATCAAAATGGGAAGTGATTTCAATAGATTTTATAGTTGTATTACCTATGATGTCAATGAGACATGATTCTATATTTGTGGTAGTAGACACTTTGACCAAAAGTGCACATTTTATCCTAGTAAAGACTTATTATCAAGCACCAAAGATTGCAAGAGTGTTCATCAACAAGATAGTAAGATTACATGGAGTCCCAAAGAAGATAATTTTGGACAGAGGATCAATATTTATAGGAATATTTTGGAAAAGTTTTCAAGAAGCATTGGGAACATGACTTAATATTAGTACAACATACCATCTGGAGACTAATGGACAAACTAAAAGAATAAATTAGATATTGGAAGACATGTTGTGTATGTATGTAATGGATCAACAAGATTGTTATGAACAATTTGTATCTCTTGTTAAATTTGTGTATAATAATAGTTATCAAAGTTCAATTAAGATGGCACCATTTGAATTCTTGTACAATATTCTATGTAGGACACCTCTTAGTTGGGATAGGCTAGAGGATAGAGTCATGGTTAGACCAGAAGTAATCCAAGAAATGGAAGAGAAAATGAACAAAGGAATATTAAGAGAAGCACAAGATATATAGAAGAGTTATGTGAATGCATATAAAGTTTATATAAATTATGAAGTTGGGGACAAAGTATTCTTGTGAGTGAAATTGCAAAATAGCTCAATCAATTTTGGAAAAGGAGACAAGTTGTCACCGTGATATGTAGGACCATTTGAAATTATGGAAAGAAAGGGGTTGGTTGCTTATATTATTGCATTTCCATCATCATTATATCATATGCATGATGTTTTTCATATATTTGTGTTACATCATTATGTTTCACGCCCTTTCATGTGATTGATTTGATTTATTTGCATATATCAAATGAGGGGGCTCTGATAGCCAAACCCATCCACATTTTGGACCAGCGCACTCAACAACTTCAACATCGCTTGGTAGATCAGTTAAAGGTCCAGTGGAATAGTTATACTCCCAATTCTACTACTTGGGAGGATGCAACATAAATGCATTAACAGTTTCCATATTTATTCTAGAACTTTGGGATGAAGTTTCCTAAAGAGGGAGTATATGTAGTGCCCCATTTGTTTCTACTAGTTTGATAGATTGGATCTTATTATTTGTGGGCGATTGTTTACAAAATGACCCAATTTATTGACTTATATTATGATGATGAAACTCAAAATTTTAATTATTTGATTGGATTTAAGGGATATTTATTTAAATGTTTTTATGATAACATGGATGGATTAAAGATAAATAGATATGATGTAATTGGCATTGTCAATCCATTTGATTATGATACTTTGAAATGAAAATGTTGGATAGATTAACTTGTAGATGCCACTGATCATTTTCCTAGTGTGACAGGAAAGCCACAAGTGTATATTAATGTGGGATGCATCAACATTGTATTGGACTTTGTATTGAGTAAAGGTATTATATTATGGTGTATGATTAATGATATGCTTTGATTTTGATTATAGAAAAATTTGATGCATTAATTATAGTGTGTGCAAGGACAAGGAACATGTTTTCCAATCAGTACACATAAGGGTAATGGGGATGTATGGAAGTGTACAAGGTACCATTAGGAGAGGAGGAACAACATTCATGTTTCCACCTACTAAAACTCCTTTTCAGTGATTTAGGTTGAAAATATATTGATGTTTTTACTTAGAGGTTGCATTTTGTTGTGAGGGTAGGCCACATATTTGGTCACTCATGAGGTTTAGCTGAGGGAATACAATAATGTGATATCCTTATTCCTCAATGACCATTAGTCTCTCAACAAGGGAAACAAAATTTGAGTTAAAAATATCTCAATAGTTGTGTTATCCTTGTTTTGTGGATAACTAAGGAGATTTTCCTCAAGGCCCTCGAGTTGTAGATATGGAGTGTCGAGAGATCACATGAACAGTAGTATCCACTTGCACAGATGGAGACCCTTCTCACCACCACAAAGGTCATAGATTTCCATATGGAATCCACCAAACCAGCTGGCTTCCGAGAGGCACGAGGCCTTGCTCCATGAGGTACAAGTAAGGTATTATAGTGAGTGTCATTTCAATATTTGAAGCATTTGAGTACATTGTATCTTAGACTGCTTTAGATTTCATGACATATGCTTGGACATTATGCCTTTTGCCCTACCTCACCTTGGTGGTTGACATTGTGCCCTAGTAAGTGGTATTTTCTGGAAATGGGTTTGTTATTAGGAACTCCCTTGAAGAGCCATCGTACCATTCTCGACCATACTTACCACTTTTCATCACTCAAACCCCCCATTTCCTTATCTCTTGGGATTTTAGGGTATATTGACCCAAGAAGGGATTGTCCCTCATTCTATGGGAAGAAGCGGTTGAAGTCCCAGAGGGATTGTTGTTGGGTAAAAGATAAAATCCTATATATAAACCTTCTTGATGTTTCACCCAAGGATCCCCCAAGAAAGCAATGAAACGCTTATCTATAAGATAAGGGGGACCCACAAGAGTAAATAGAATGCTTAGGGGGTTAGTTGGAGGATAGGAGGTCTCATTACAATCTGGCCTATCATGATCATGGATATCTACCGATATGACACTACCATCATCTGGCCACCAAGCCAGGGTAGTAGCTCTTAATTGCACAACTAAGAGAAAGGGGGTCTCATCACGAGCCAACATTCTAATTTCCGCAAAAGTATTCATGAGTGAAATTGTCATTATCTAGACACCACGCCACGACAGTGGCCAACAACTCATCCTTAAAACATGAAAGAAACAAATAATGGAAAAACGATGGGCTTGGAAAAAATTGCATTGCAAACAAAGGTGCCACACACCCTCTACAAAGGCACCCATGAATGAGACACTACAACCCCTTGTATGTCATGAACCCCATGCCCATTGAATCTTGATCCTTAACCACTYCATCCACTTTACATGGCTTAGAGAGGGATATCTTGCAAACACTCCTTGACCTAGGGAAATATCTACCCAATAGGACACATCGTCAACCCTCCCATATCCAAGCTTGGCAAGTCGCATAATGTCTTTGAGCACTTAATTGTTTGACATGGTAATCTTTCATGCACATGCTTAGGTGGATCATTTATTGACTTGATTTACTTATCATGATATTTTGACTTGAGATCCTTGGAGGGTGTGCTTATTTGTCTTTAATGGACCTAGTTGGTGGACAGTTTTGGATGAACAAGCCTAGTTTGGGTTTCCATGGGGCTTGAAGCCCATAGGTGGATGTCAAGGGCATGCATATCGGATGAGAGAGACATACCTTCAAAGGCCTAGAAGGCATTGTGGACGACATAACCTAGCCCTCATATGCCAAATTTGTTTCCTAGGAAAGGAAAAATGTCACCTTTGGAGGCATGACGTCATCTAGGAGGGCTACGGTTTGATGGTGAGGTTATCATTCATTGACATAAAGATGTTTTGAGGAGAATGAGGCTTTGACAATGAATAAATGACTTGGACGATTGACATGTGGCTTTGGGAAGCCTAACTACACTCCTCCAACACCAACAACTTGCTCCTAGTGTCAAAATGTCCCCTAAAGGGGCGATGTCACCTTAAGTTAGGGTTTTTTTGTGTAAAATTAAATTTTAAGTGAATTGTTTAATATTATTTTGTAAAAAGGGCAATATTAGGGTTTTTGACCCCTAGTCTTGTGGTTTACCCTAAATTTATGTGGACAAACTATTTTGGAGACATTTTTTATAAATAGAGATCATAAGATCTCATTTCATAACATAACTCTCCCATTGTGAGAAGTATTGGAATTAAATTTTCGCTATCTTTGGCTAGTTAATCTCTTGTGATATTGTTTATGGCTATCTCTTGGATTATTGGTTGATGGAAGTGATGTGCTAGCCTTGGAAGGCTTCTGCCTAGCTATTGTGGTGGTTTGTCTTAGTTTTTTCCTTGAATTGGTAAGGTATTTTATATTGTGCTATCATTTGTTATTCAATTCAAGGTTATTTTCTAGAGCTAGGTGGGAAGTATAAGGGCATACATCCCCACCTTAGTCTCCATCATTTTATGCTTATATGTTATTGGTTTAAAAAGGGTTTGCTAATAGAAGTATAAGGGCATACACCCTCTTAGCCTAAACCCTAGCTAGAGATATTTTCCTTGGGGAGTAAGAGGATTTAAACCCCTAAGGAGGTAGTACCTCTGGCTCTTTCTTTTCTTGACTCCATTAACCCAATTTTTGAAGGCACTAGTCATCTACTTGTCGCATTGGAGAAATAAATTGTTGCCTTGGTAAACGTGATTTTTTCAAGTTTCAAAGTTGTCTCTTTGGGAAAGTGTTCCTTGAGCCTTTGGCTCCCTTGTCTCATTGAGGTGTCCCCTTTCAACCACAACTTCTTGTTGTTGTTACAAAAATAACCTACAGCCATTAGGGCTGCAAAAAACTAACCTTCTAATGCTTAATAACTCCCTAGTATTTAGCCTTAACTTTACCCTAACTCTCTACTAAGTCTAGCACACCTATTGGGATAGTTAGAGGTGGTTTCTTGTGGATAATTTTTTTGTTTTTATGCTTGGTTTGCTACAGACATAAGGCTGATAATATCACTACAACAAACCTTTGTTTCAGCCTCCCTCTTTGTGCTAAAGTTATTGTTTAATCAATGGTATTCACACTTGGCAGGTCACTCAACTCATTTGGAAACCCTTGAAACTTACCAAGACTCTTTCCCAAGATTTTCCTGCCATATAGAATTGACCTCTAGGGACATCCACTCATACTTATCGCTTTCTGTCACAATTCCCCTTAGGGTCATCGGGATTCCCCCCTTGAGGTGATTATCTCACCTCTAAAGTGACGGGAACACTTGCCTAAGGTGACAGTGGGTAGGTTCTCTCTTAGTTGTTGCCAATTGGTGATTGGCTCGGGCTTTGCCCAACCTACAACTTGTGTGATAACATTTTGGCGTCGTTTCCAGGGAGGATTTTGAATCCCATTCAAACCCTAATGACACTTTGGCAAGATTCCCTCCAAAAACCTCTATCCTTTAGCTTTCCTGGCGACTCCATTGAAGAATGTTCCCTTTTCCACCCTTGATAAGTTTCCCTTGAAACTTGTCTGGTGACTCCACCTTCCACGTACCCACCTTTCCCTTTTTCCCCCTTTCCCTCTTTTGGTGAGACTTGATATCACCTGGCGACTCCATTGAGGTGTTTTTTCAGTCAATGGAATTATGGCACCATGGGATGAACCCTCATCCAGAACTTGTTATTATTCGAAGATGAAATTTTTATAGATGGAAAAGGAAAAGGCTACTAATAAAGTTTCTAAGGAAAAGATGAATTGAATAAGAGAGTTGTTCCCTCCCCTTGACGATGAAGAAGTGTTCGAAGAAAAGACATGAAGAAACTCATCAAGAAGAGAGCACGATGATTTGTGACCCTTTTGAGTATCTTGATGATACTTTATTCCATGACCTCAAAAGTGAAGAAGTATTGGAGGAAACGTTGGATATGATAGATCCTCTTGAAGAAAAGAGAGCAAAGAACTATGAATTGAGGATCAAGCCTCTTATGATGATGCGATGATGGATGGGTGTGTCCATAAGAAGAAAGAAGAAAGAAGAATTATGATAAAGTGCAACATATTGAGGAACTGCTATATTTTCTCTCGCTTGATGAAGGCGAGGTTGTTCAACCTTTCTCTCCTCTTGCAAATGATGTTGCAGAAGCGATCAATCTCGATAATGAAGAATTTCAATATCCAATTGAAGACATCCATGCCTATACTCCTCCTGCACACAAAGATGAAGAGATGGTCATTTACAGTCATACCGATAGTCTTATGAAAGAACCCTTCAACATGGTTGATGATCATATAGACATTTTCATACAGACTGGCAGATGCACGTGGGATTTTGGTGATCTCATTGTCGATAGAAACTCGATTTACGACATTGAGGGTAGCCCTCAATAAAATGGGTTTGAATTGTCATCTTCAGAGGAATAATTTTCATGTGCCTGGGAGCTTGATGATGACATGATTACAGATTTTTTCGAGGACTCTCAACCACCTTCATCCTGAATTGTGGAGGAATACCAGGATGTGGCCACCTCAGAGCGATCATAGGCTCACCCTACAAAGAGGAAGTACTTTCATATTGAGGATTTCTACAGGGATTCGAAGATGAAGAGGGAGATATTTTATCTTTCTAGACCTAATATTGTCCCTTATCTTATCTCCTCTTCTCAGGGAAATCATGAGGTCGTCTTGGAACCTCTCATATCTTCTCAGTCTTCAGGAAGAAGCGATCATGAAGATGAGCCTTAGTCTACATATGATAGCCCCCTTTAGAGATGGATTGACTAAGTTTGTGGCTATCACTTCAGGCAAGATTCCTTGGATGATCAGAGTTGCAGATATTCTTTCTAGTAGGATTTCGTCCATCCCACCTATCTCCATGAGTTTTATTTCATGATTGATTATATGTGTATTGATTATCATGTGCTTGATTTATTTTTTTTGTATTACATGATTAAACATAGGGGGAGATACTTTGATAAGATGATCAGTTGGTTGGATTGGTTGTATGACTTCACCTGACATCACCCATCACCTGATCTTCCAGGCCCAAGGCTCATTTTTATTTCCTTACATTTGCATATTGATTGCTCATATTAGTTTATATGCATCTCATATTTCATTTTTCTCTACTTGCATATTGATTTCATGACTAGTTTAGAAAAAAAAAAATTAAATGTCAATTTTTTTTTTTCTAGATTAGTTTTTATTTTGGATTTTTATGGATGAAGGGTGATAGCACCACCCTATATGCTTTGATGCTTTTGTCTGAGTTTTTGCAGGAACAGGTCCACCAGGAGATGTTTTGTTTCTCATGCACTCTACGGCGAGCACATGTCCCCAAGTAGGAGCCATATGTTATCCTCATTTTGTGGATAACTACGGAGATTATGTCTCAAGGCCCTCAAGTTACAGATATGGATTGTTGAGAGACCACATGACCAGCAGTATCCACTTGCACAGATGGAGACCATTATCACTACCACAGACGTCATATATTTCCAAATGGCATCCACCACACCAGCTGGATTCCGAGAGGCACTAGGCCTTGCTCCATGAGGAACAAGTCAGGTATTATAGTGAGTGTAATTTCAATATTTGAGGTATTTGAGTAAGTTGTATCTTAAACTGATTTAGATTTCATAACATATGTTTGGACATTATTCCTTTTGCCTTTCCTCACCTTGGTGCTTGAATTTGTTCCCTAGTAAGTGGTCTTTCTTGGGAATTGGTTTTCTACTAGGAACTCCCTTGAAGAGCCATTGTACCATTCTCGACCATACTTACCAATTTTCATCACTCAAACCCCCCATTTATTTATCTCTTGAGATTTTAGGGTATATTGACCCAAGAGGGGGTTGTCCCTCATTCTATGGGAAGAAGGGGTTGAATGCCCAAATGGATTGTTGTTGGGTAAAATATAAAATCCTATATATAAACCTTCTAGATGCTTCACCCAGGGATCCCCTAAGAAAGCAATGAAACACTTATCTGTAAGAGAAGGGGCACCCACAAGAGTAAATAGAATGCTTAGGGGGTTAGTTGGAG
>SNQJ01S0055308.1:68641-83889 GCA_010110895.2 Picea sitchensis
AGGTGGTTTCTTGTGGCTGATTTTTCTGTTGTTATGCTTGGTTTGCTACAGCCATAAGGCTGATAATATCACTGCAGAAAACCTTTGTTTCATCCTCCCTTTTTGTGCTAAATTTATTGTTTAATCATTGGTATTCACACTTGGTAGGCCACTCAACTCATTTGGAAACCCTTGAAACTTCCCATGACTCTTTCCTAATATTTTCCTACCATATATAATTGACCTCTAGGGACATCCACTCATACTTATCACTTTCTGTCTCAATTCCCCCTATGGTCACCGACATTCCCCCCTTGAGGTGATTACCTCACCTCTAAAGTGACGGGAACACCTGCCTAAGGTGACAGTGGGTAGGTGCTCTCTTAGTTGTCGCCAATTGGTGGTTGGGTTGGGATTTTCCCAACCTACAACTTGTGTGATAACATTTTGGTGTCGTTGTCGAAAATGATTTTGAATCCCCTTCATGCCCTAACGACACTTTGGCAAGCTTCCCTCCCAAAACCTCTATCCCTTAGCTTGCATGGAAACTCCATTCAAGAATGTTCCCTTTTCCACCCTTGATAAGTTTCCCTTGAAACTTGTATGGTGACTCCACCTTCCACGTACCCACCTTTCCCTTTTTCCCCCTTTCCCTCCTTTGGTAAGAATTGATCTCACATGGCGACTCCATTGAGGTGTTTTTTTAGTCAATGGAATTATGGCACCATGGGATGAACCCTCATCTAGAACTTGTTATTACTCGAAGATGGAATTTTTACAAATAGAAAAGGAAAATGTTGTTAATAAAGCTGCTAAGGAAATGATGAATTTCATAAGAAAGTTGTTTCCTCACCTTGACGATGAAGAAGTGCTCAAAGAACAGCCATATGAAGAAACTCATCAAGAAGATAGCACAATGAGTTGTGACCCTTTCGAAGATCTTGATGATACTTTATTCCATGACCTCGGAAGTGAAGAAGTATTGGAGGAAACCTTGGATATAATAGATCGTCTTGAATAAAAACGAGCAAAGAACTATGCACTGAGGATCAAGCCTCTTATGATGAAGAGGTGATGGATGGGTGTGTCCATAAGAAGAAAGAATAAGTATGATAAAGTGCAACATATTGAGGCACCGCTATCTTTGCTCCTGCTTGATGAAGGTGAGGTTGTCCAACCTTTCTCTCCTCTTGCACATGATGTTGAAGAAGCGATCAGTCTCGATAATGAAGAATTTGAAGATCCAATTGAAGATGCCCATGCCTATACTCCTCTTGCACACGAAGACGAAGAGATGGTCATTTACAGTCATACTGATAGTCTTATCAAAGAACTCTTCAATATTGTTGATGATCATATAGACATTTTCATACAGACTGGAAGACACAGGTGGGATTTTGGTTGTCTCATTTTTTACAGAGACCCCATTTACAACATCGAGGGCAGCCCTCAAGAAAATGGGTTTGAGTTTTCATCTTCAGAGGAATACTTTTCATGCGCTTGGGAGCCTAATGATGACATGATTACAGATTTGTTCGAGGACTCTCAGCCACCTTTGTCCTCAATTGTGGAGGAATACTAGGATGTGGCCAACTCAAAGCAATCAAAGGCTCTCCCTACAAAGAGGAAGTACTTTAATATTGAGTATTTATATAGGGATTTGAAGATGAAGAGGGCGTACTTTTCTCTTTCTAGACCTGATTATGTCCCTTATCTTATCTCCTCTTCTCAGGGAAATCATGAGGTCCTCTTGGAACCTCTCATATATTCTCAGTATTCAGGAAGCAGTGGTCATGAATATGAGCTTTTGTCTACATATGATATACCCCTTCAGAGATGGATTGATTGAGTTTGTGGCTATCACTTCAGGAAGGATTCCTTGGATGATCAAAGTTGCAGATATTCTTTTCAGCAAGATTTCCTCCGTCCCACCCATCTCCATGATCTTTATTTCATGATAGATTATATGTGTATTTATACTCATTATTATCATGTGCTTGATTTATCTTTGTTGTATTGCACGATCAAGCACAGGGGGAGATACTTTGATGAGATGATCCATTGGTTGCATTGGTTGTATGACTTCACCTAACATCACCCATCACCTGATCTTCAGGGCCCCAAGGCCCCAGGTAAGTAGGTAGGTCATTTTTATTTCCTTACATTTGCATATTTATTTCTCATATTAGTTTAGATGCATCTCATATTTCATTTTTCTCTACTTGCATATTGATTTCATGACTAGTTTAGAATTTTTTTTTTAAATGTCAATTTTTTTCTTTTCTAGATTAGTTTTTATTTTGAATTTTTATGGATGAAGGGTGATAGAACCACCCTATATGATTTGATGATTTTGTATGATTTTTGGCAGGAACGGGTCCACCAGGAGATGTTGCGGTTCTCATGCACTCTACGACAAGCACATGTCCCCAAGTAGGAGCCAGATGTTATCCCCATTTTTGTTGAGATTTGAGTACCTTGGAAAGTGGTCCCCTTGTGTTTGTGAGCTTCTAAACACATGTGGGAAGTACTTTGTACCATGTACCATGTACCTTATGTCTAATTTCACTTTGACTTAGGATATTTAAGTCAAATGTGAAATTTGGTCATTTTAGCCTAAAATGACAATTAATTCACTTTGTGAGTGAATTGAGGGACTTAAAGTGAAACTATGGAAACTTAAGTAAAGTGGGTTTTGAGTTGAGATTCTTTTGAGATGATCTCAACCATTGATTAGGGATGGGATGAGATTATCTCATCCACTCACTTTTTAGTTTTCCTTATGCTTCCTTAAGGAGGGTGCAAGGGCAAAGGAGAGCTCATTATTCCTTGTTATGTTCACCAAGAGAGTTGAGAGACGAGCACGAGGATGAGGTTGGATGCATTGAGTGAGGAAATCTTGGGTTCCCACATTCATGGTGGTAGCCATCAAGCTTAGTCCTTCAATTATTTGTGGAACTATTTCTTGCTAAGAGGAGGGTGCACTTGAGGAGGAGGGCACACAACTAGCAGGAAGGGCTTGCAGAGGTCAGTTTGCCTTGAGGACATTTTCAGTGGAGAGATACATCATAGATTTAGAGTACTGTGGGAGGTTTTCTCCATCAGAGCTTCCAGTTGGTAGAGAGCTTCAGTTCAATGGTTTTGGCAACTTGTGAGGAGGGTGCACCATCCTAGGGCGCATCTTCTTCATTTGGACTTGTGTTTTAGGTTGGTTTAGGCTGATATTGTATCATGTTCATCTGTTTATTATACTTTTTGTATTCCACCTTATTTTCTCCACATTTATACACTTGGATTCCAAACTGGTTTTCCCCGGGGGGGTTTTATCCAGGGTCATGTTGACCAAAAATACCTATGTTCATTTTCATGTATGCTAGGGTTTAGAAAAACATTATTTCAGCACTAAAAGATCTCTAGGTGTGTTATATAGCTTATGGTATGCATGTTCTAACATATTGTGACTAAAACTACATGCTAGAGCACTTATATGTCCTATGTAACCGTAGCGGAACGAGCAAAGAAGTTACTAAACAATTTGTTGTTATAAAACAGTAGCAACCCCTTGTTTGACAGTTGAAACTTAGAGCCACCTTGAGGTCAAAGACAGACCTAGTTGGCAACTTGTTAGGACCTGGAATATCTTCAATTTTGTGGATAACTAAGGAGATTATGTCTCGAGGCCCTCGGGTTGCAGATATGGAGTGTCAAGAGACCACATGACCAACAATATCCACTTTCACAGATGGAGACCCTTCTCACTACCACATAGGTCACATATTTCCAGATGGCATCCACCACACCAGTTGGCTTTCGAGAGGCACTCGGCCTTGCTCCATGAGGTACAAGTTTGGTATTATAGTGACAATCATTTCAATATTTGAGGCATTTGAGTATGTTGTATCTTAGACTAATTTAGATTTCATGAGATATGTTTGGACATTATTCCTTTTTCCCTACCTCACCTTAGTGGTTTACATTGTTCCCTAGTAAGTGGTCTTTCTTGGGAATGGCTTTGCTACTAGGAACTCCCTTGAATATCCATCGTAACGTTCTCGACCATACTTACCACTTTTCATCACTCAAACCCCCCATTTCCTTATCTCTTGGGATTTTAGGGTATATTGACCCAAGAGGGGGTTGTCCCTCATTCTATGGGAAGAAGGGGATGAAGGCCCAGAGGGATTTTTGTTGGGTAAAATATAAAATCCTATATATAAACCATCCAGATGCTTCACCCAGGGATCCCCCAAGAAAGCAATGAAACACTTAATTGTAAGAGAAGGGGGACCCACAAGAGTAAATAGAATTATTAGGGGGTTAGTTGGAGGATAGGAGGTCACATTATGAGCTGGCCTATCATGATCATGGATATCTAGTGGTATGAAACTACCATCATCTAGCCACCAATACAGGGTAGTGGCTCTTAGTTTCACAACTAAGAGAAATGTGGTCTCATCATGAGCTAGCCTTCTCATTTATGCAAAAGTATTCATGAGTGACACTGTCATTATCTAGACACCATGCCAGGATAATGGCCTTCAACTCATGCTTAAAACATGAAAGAAACAAATAATGGAAAAATGATGGGCTTGGAAAACATTGCATTGCAAACGAAGGTGCCACACACCCTCTACAAAGGCACCCATGAATGAGACACTAGAACCCCTTGTCTGTCATGAACCCCATTCCCATTGAGTATTTATCCTTAACCACTTCATCCACTTTACATGTATTAGAGAGGGATCTCTTTGAAACACTCCTTGACCTAGGGCAAGATCTACCCAATAGGACACCTCGTCAACCCTCCCATATCCAAGCTTGGCAAGTCGCAGAATGTCTTTGAGCACTTAATTGTTTGACATGGTAATCTTCGATGCACATGCTTAGGTGGCTCATTTATTGACTTTATTTACTTATCATGATATTTTGACTTGAGATCCTTGGAGGGTGTGCTTATTTTTATTTGCAGGACCTAGTTGGTGGACAGTTTTGGAGGAACAAGCCTAGCTTGGGCTTCCATGGGGCTTGAATCCTACAGGTGGATTCCAAGGGCCCGCATGTCGGATGAGAGAGACATACCTTCGGAGGCCTAGAAGACATTGTGGACAACATAACCTAGCTCTCAGATGCCAAACGTTTTTCCTAGGAGAGGCAAAACGTCAACTTTGGATGCATGATGTCATCTAGGAGGGATAGGGTTTGGTGGTGAGGTTATCATTCATTGACATAAGGACGTTTTGAGGAGAATGAGGCTTTGAAAATGAATAAAATACTTGGATGATTGACATGTGGCTTTGGGAAGCCTAACTACACTCCTCCAACACCAACAACTTGCTCCTGGTGTCAAAATGTCCCCTAAATGGGTGACATCACCTTAAGTTAGGGTTTCTTTTTGTGTAAAAGTAAATTTTAAGTGAATTGTTTAATATTATTTTGTAAAATGGGAAAGATTAGGTTTGTTGACCCCTAGTATTTTGGTTTACCCTAAATTTATGTGGACAAACTATTTTGGAGACATTTTGTATAAATAGAGATCATAAGATCTCATTTCTTAACATAACTCTCCCATTGTGAGAAGTATTGGACTTAAATTTTCACTATCTTTGGCTAGTTACTCTCTTGTGCTCTTGTTTATGGCTATCTCTTGGATTATTGGTTGATGGAAGTGATGTGCTAGCCTTGGAAGGCTTCTTCCTAGCTATTGTGGTGGTTTGTCTTAGATTTTTCCTTGAATTGGTAAGGTCTTTTATATTGTGCTATCATTTGTTATTCAAGTCAAGGTTATTTTCTAGAGCTACATTGGAATTATAAGGCCATACACCCCCATCTTATTCTACATCATTGTATTCTTACATGTTATTGGTTTAAAAAGGGTTTGCTAAGATAAGTATAAGGGCATACACCCTCTTAAGTCTAAACCCTAGCTAGAGATACTTGCCTTGGCAAGTAAGAGGATTTACAACCCCAAGGGGGTAGTACTTCTAGCTCTTTATTTTCTTGACTCCATTAATCCAATTTTTGAAGGCACTAGTCATCTACTTGTTGCATTGGAGAAATAAATTGGTGCCTTGGTAAATGTGTTTTTTTCAAGTTTCAAAGTTGTCTCTTTGGGAAAGTGTTCCTTGATCCTTTGGATCCCTTGTCTCATTGAGTAATCCCCTTTTAACCACAACTTCTTGTTGTTGTTACAAAACTAAGCTACAACCATTAAGGCTACAAAAAACTAACCTTCTAATGCTTAATAACTCTTAAACTAACCTTGGGATTTAGCCATAACTTTACCTTGACTCTCTACTAAATCTAGCACACCTATTAGTCTAGTTAGAGGTGGTTTCTTGTGGCTGATTTTTTTGTTGTTATGCTTTGTTTTATATATCCATAAGGTTGATAATATCACTGCAGCAACCCTTTGTTTCATCCTCCCTCTTTGCGCTAAAGTTATTGTTTAACCATCGGTATTCACACTTGGCAAGTCACTCAACTCATTTGGAAACCCTTGAAACTTCCCAGGACTCTTTCCCAAGATTTTCCTACCATGTATAATTGACCTCTATGGACATCCACTCATACTTATCACTTTATGTCTCAATTCCCTCTAGGGTCAACAAGATTTCCCCCTTGAGGTGATTACCTCACCTCTAAAGCGACGAAAACACTTTCCTAAGGTGATAGTTGGTAGGTGCTCTCTTATTTGTCACCAATTGGTGGTTGGGTTGGGATTTTCCCAACCTACAACTTGTGCGATAACAATTTGCACCATTCCCCCCACCAGGAAAGTTGGATGCTTGAAGGGAATGCGTGAACATGGCATCATTGGTACTTATTGAAAAGTAAGTATTGAAAGGCATGGAGAAGCATGGAACACTTGGTATAAGTTATAAGTTGGAAAGTATACATTGAAATATGGTTGACTAAGTGATCTATAAATGGTGGGCCTACGACCTATCCATTTCATCAACACAAATCCCTGACGGAATTTATATTTTTTTCTCTATTCTTGGTTTGTTTACTTCTTGCTTCTCTCCAAAACATGTTTGATAGATTAGTTTCATTCAACATTTTTCTATCCATCTCTTGTACAGTTCGATTCTTCCTTTTTACCACTCCATTCTGATGTGGAGTTCTTGCAGCTAAAAAATGCCTCTTTATTCCATGAAGCTCACAAAATTATTCAAATTCACTTGATATAAACTCACTTTCCCTATTTGATCTTAAGCACTTGATTTTCAATTCAGTTTCATTTTCAACCAAGGATTATATTTCTTTGAACTTCTGAAATGCTTCAGATTTTTCTTTTAGAAATGTAACCCATGTCATTCTAGAGTAATCATCAATGAGAAATAGGAAATAATTTTCACCTTGTAGACTTTGTGTTCTTGTAGGCCCAAAAAGATATGTATGTACGAGTTCCAATGGCTTGGTTGTTGAGTACTCTTTTGATTTGAAGTGTGCTCTTGTTTGTTTATCATGCTAACATTGCTTGCAAAGAGCGTTTGAAGGCTTAGCAATCTTTGGCATATCTCTCACTGCTTGTTTGGTGCTTATTTTTACTAGATTATCAAAGTTTATATGGCCCATTCTTCTATGCCATAACCATCTCTCATATATTTTTCCCATATATTGTTTTTCTCCCTTGATCTCATTGAGGATATATACATTATTTTAGGTTCTATATGCATTTGTCACTAATCTTCCCAAGTCTTTCTTCCTTATCTCACAACCTTGAGATCAAATGTGAGAGTGTGTCTTTGATCACACATTTGACTAACACTGAGAAGATTATGTTCCAAACCTTCAACATACAAGACATTCTTTGTTTTAGTTTTTCCATTATCAAGACTAAGAGTACCTTTTCCAACTATCATTGTGGTAGCATTATCTCCAAATGTTACATTGTCTTCATTTTCTTCCTTCAAAGTGCAAAACATGTTCTTGTCCCTTGTCATGTGGCTTGAGCATCCACTTTCAACGTACCATTTGTTTCCTTTGTTTTGAGCATGAAGGGAAGTTTTCACAAGCATAGATTTCTCCCTCCTATGCTTTTCTTACTCCTTCCTTTTCCAAACTCCTGTGGGTTCTTTCTTTTGTTTGGCAAGAATATCTTCTTCTGTGTTTTCTCTAGAAGTTTCCACTAGGCCACTTCTACAAAAACATGATATGTGCACATAGTTGTTGCACTTATAACATACAACATTGTAGTCAAATAATGGAGAAAATGAATTATAGTTTCTATTTGAGAACCCATGAGTACTTCTATTTGTGTTCCATACATGATCATTTCTTGCATATTCTCTACAATCTATTGCTTTATGACCAAATTGATTGCAAGAAAAACAATAACCATGGAAAGAGTTTTGGTACCGAGTTGTGCAAAGCCATCTTGGTGGGAAAGATCTTATGAATATGACCTTGTTGTCTTTGGGAGGAATGTCAATTTTCTGCAAAACATCATTTTATCTCTTCCTGTTGTCTTCATCAATGATGGAGCTTTTGAGTATATCAACATAGCTTTAAGATTTTTCTTCATTTACTTTCTTCGATGGCTCTATAGCTTTTGAATCTTCTTTGGTGGTCATATGACTCTTCTCATAGCCAAGAGAAGTTTTAATGAGTGGTGTTCTTTGGCATTTGATAATATCATCTAATATTTCAATGCTCTTTTCAAACTTCAAGCTTTTATTCAATTGATCAGTTGACTTCTCCAATTCTTTTTTTAAGGAAACAATTTCGTCTTCTAGATTCTTGCAATTTTCTCTCTTTTCCTTTAGTTGGATTCTCACCACTTCTTCCATCCTTTTTGTCTCTTCTAGTTGAATCTTTAGGTTGATAATAGTCTTCTTTGTGTCTTCAAGTCTTTGTGACATTTTTTCTTTTGTGTCACAATCCTCCTCTTCGTATTTCTGAAGCTACTTCTTTTGTTTCAAAATATTTTTCTTAAGCTTATTTATTTCACTTAAGACACACATGATTTCTTCTTCAATATCTACTTCTACATATGTTTCGGCGTTTTGTTCCTCTTTTGAATCCATCATTTTTTTTCCCTTTGTATTCATTTTCTAAATTATTAGTTTCCATTGACATGTGTGCTCCCAAGATCTACCTTCCAGTAGTTAGACTATTTCTGAATAAATTGAATCTGATACCAATTGTTGAGCACACACTTATACTGAGAGGGAGGTGAATCAGTAAAAAACATTTTTTTACTTTTTCAAACATTCATCAACCATAAGAAAACAATCACATAAGAGATCTATTAACTACAGAACATGGAACACAAGATTTGTGTGGAAACCCTTTCAGGAGAAAACCATTAGACAATGCAAAATTGTATGGGATGGGGAATGTAACATCCCCATTATAATCCCTAGTTTAATTAATATTTAATGTAGATATAATTTATGGTTGTGGCTAAGTGATGTATACGTGAATTGTATTTCTGAATTTTAATAAATAAATCATCATGTCAGTTTCTTAGGGGACACAGACAAAGATGGGGGTTGATTAATCCACAAGAGAGGAGGGGTCCAGAAAGGGATTTTTATTCATGAGTTTAATTCCCAAATATTTTTCCTAATTTTAATGTTTTGAGTGAACCTTTTATTTTGTTGTTGAGTGTTCTCAAAGACAATCATTGAATACATGTAAGAGGATGGGTGTGAGAAGTCACATCCCATATTTATTGGGAGCATGGAGTTGAGTGTAATCAACTTGGGGAAGAGTGTAATTCAAGGAAGAAAGCAAAGAGAGGAAAAATTTGTATGGATGGAGAGAGCAGTTTTGGACAGTCATGTTTTTTCATGAACAACAAGCAGAGAATAGGGAAGAAGAGCATTGAAGCTAGAGAAACCATCGAGAGAGAATTTTGGAGCATATTTGGAGTAGAAGACTAAAGATCCAAGTTGTCAGGCTTGAATAGTGAACTCTTGTGTGATTTGCATTGTTACAGCAAGTGATTGCTAAAGTTTTTATTGGTAGTTTTCTTAGCAGTGAGCTCCCTTGATTTTCCCAATAGTGAGATTCCTGGTTACATGTGCCAGAGAGACCATGATAAATGAATGGGATGCATGATTGATCTGGATTATTTTTTAGAACGAAATGAAGGCAGAAATATAAAAATGAAATATACAGAGATATTGTGATATACGTGGAAATATTGCAATAAACACAGAGATACAGTAATGCACATTTTTTATTAATGAGAGAATGTACAGAAACTGTAAAATTACAGAGTGAACTTGGTTGTACTATATCATAGGTTTCTAGACTAGTCTCATCAACTAATGTCTCGAAAACCAAATTACATTGAGAACCACTATCAAACAGAGCATTTACCTTATGGTGCTTCACTTGAACCTTGATTTGAAATAGTTCATGTTTATCTTCACTTTCCTTGGGCTATTGCAATGTGATGAAAACTACAGCTTCATCCATATCGGAGGTTCTTTCCACCAATTCTCCTTTCATCTCAGAAGTTTCCTTTTCTTTCCCCTTGGAATTTAACCACTTTGTATGCAATTTCTGATGAATTTTCCCGCACTTCTCTTATGTGTTCCCATCCACATTGAAATGTTTTCAATGCCTATTAGGATCCATCCTTTTCTCGGCTATGGTTTCCATATTCTTGTATCTTTTCTTGTTGGTTTTTTCTTGGATCATGTGTTGTTTCCCCTTCTTGGATTCCAACTCAATATAGAGATCCTTCTCTTGCCTCATCTATGATTTTCACACCATGAATTCGTAATTGTCTTCAGATATGGCCAAAGAGTCTTCCAAGGTACTTCACCACCACCCTTAGCTCTTCTAAAGAGATACCCAACCTAATGGCATGACTCCTAAACTCAAAAGTGTATTCTTGCATTCCTTGTCCCTATTTCGATATTGGTTGTGGGTGTTTACCATGCAAGCGTTCTCCAAGCCTTGAGAACCTACTTTGATACCATATCATCCATAAACTGTGGGCCTATGTCTTTTCCATTTCATCAACATAGATCCCTTGCAAAATTTATATTTTTTTGTTGTTCTTGGTGTGTTTACTACTTGGTTTGCATTGTTTGTGGTTTCTAGGAAAATGCCAACTAAGCTCCGAAACTATCTATGGAGAGGTTCAGGCCCAGCACACACTACATAGTGATCTTTGTCAATCAAATAATAATAATCTCTATGTACGTGTGGACTGATCATAGCAATATTCTCATTTCCATACAATTAATTACCCACTGTCATAAGGGAGCATTCCCATAAATGATATAATTTTCTTCCAATGCTCCTCAACCAAATGGAAAGTAATGTAATTGTTGGAAAGGTAATTAGATAAGGTAATACCAATGTTATGTTACCATGTGTTTGACCATCCCACGTTGTCTATGTTTGTTGGCTAATACTACTCATAGGACAAAGGAAATGAGATGTCATGCCTTGAAATGCTCAGTTCAGAGAAAATCCATCACACAATGCGAATCAAACAACATGTTGAAGGAATGGAGTAGGCATGTGGGTGAATGGGAGTGTCGTTGATTTCACTTAGGGATAATACGTTATTGTTGGAGGGCGAGCAATTAAGTTTGGCATGGACAGGTATTGTTTTTGCAAGAGTTGTCTCTTGTAAACATATGGAAGGAAAATGGCATCAAGAAAAAATGTTTTTCCATATCTATCCCTTCCAAGACAACGTTCTGACTACATTCTCTCTTGAAGAAGTGTTAGAGGGTCCCACTATATGGTTGGAAAGGAAAAATAAGAAACAACAGAAGTTAATTTATCATAGAACTTGCTTATGTGAATCCTAAAGACATTCAATCAATAAGACAAGCCAGCGATAATGCTACAAATACTTGGTATAAATTATATTTTCCATGATGAAATAAGTAGTTGAAGGCCAGCAAGGTAGACAATTATTTGTCAGAGGATTGGATACCAAAAATGTGAAACCATGTCAAAACCGGTATATCAAAGTAGAAAGATATGAATGAATAAAATATTAATCCATACGATCCAGGTGCTAGATATTAATGCTCGAACGAGGGAGGATAGCAAATATTTCTCTAGTTTGTGGAGATGCAGAAAGTTTGGGGATTTTCATTTCAATACCTTTCTTGGACAAGCATTGATTTGGACATTTATTCACACAACATTAAATCACAGAGACAACATATTACCCTAGAAACCAAACATTTACTGGAGATTTTACTAAGCTCTAGAGAATATTACAAAGGAGTGAGTTATACACAGACTTGTTAAAATATTGTGTAACTACAAAGAATATTCTTATCCCCTTTTGTGGATAAAGTAAAAGATAAAATATATTTATTATTGATTAGATCAATCCCCTTTTATGGATTGATCATGTCGGGCATTGTAATTGACCAAATCCCCTTTTACGGATTGGTCAAACCCTAATTGTAATATGCAAAGTAAGAAGTTGGCCCCCGGGAAAATTAAAGTGGTTCTAACCACCCAGATTGAGAAGTTGGCCCTGCCAGTGAAAAGACACCTCAATTCAGCACCTGCCAGGTTGTATAAATAAGAGAGGCTAGCAACTCATTTGGACACACACTCAGCTCACTTATCTAGTGCGCAAGTATTGAAGGAAGTTGCAGTTACCATTTGCCGGAAGAAGGAAGAGAGAGAGAGGCGCATCCTTGGGAGAGGAATTTATGTGTTGTTTGGTTCATTGTCTTGGCCTTGTATTAGCTATATATATTAAGGGAGTTTTGTTGGGTTTTCTTCCCCATGAGGGTTTCCCAAGAGAAATGTTGTGTATCTTGTGATTGTGCTTCTCTCAGTGATCCTATCTATGATATTGTTATCTAGTAAATTTAAAGGTAACCTAATAATAGCTTAAACTTTAACATGGTATCAGAGCTAAGCTGAAGAGAGCATCTTTCACAGGAAAAAGAAAAACGTCATTGTTGTCGTACAAGAAAATTAGGGCTTTTTATTGAAGAATAATTTCATCCCCAAAACCATCTAGAAAAGTGTGCCCTACCTCAAGGAACACTTTGGCATCTTCAGTGCACCTTTTCAGTGGCTAGATCTCCCGGAAAACGAAACCCTAGTTTTCACAAAGTACCAGAAGTACCAGAAAACCAGAAGTACCAGAAAACCAGAAGCACCAGTCCAGAAATCCACAGATCAAGTTTGAGGGGGTGAAATTTGGATTTTCAGAAATCTAAATGTACCAGCATACTCACCTCAATCCAGCGCATCTTTTGGTGAGTTCAGTTTTTAGATCCAAGAAATTTGATTTTTCTATTATTTATATAGCCCAGAGAGCTAGGGTTTCTACTGTAAGAAAGAATGGCTACCAGCATGAGGGTAGAAGATAGGCTGGAAGGATCTAGAAACTTCAGATCTTGGAAGCATAGGTTGCAGATGATTCTAGACGAGAATGATCTCCTAGAACATGTTACAGTGGGTGTACCAGAACCAGATGAAGAAGAGCAAAAGACCAACATAAGAAGAATGAAAGAAAGCAAATAGAATTGTGTCAGATTTAGTAAGGATCACTTGATCCCTCATATTTCTCTGAACTTCTAGAGATAGCAAGGAAAATGTATGAACCACTCAACAGGTTATATGAAATCCAAGACATTAGCTAGGATCTTTCCTTAAGAAATCAACTTAGTAATATGAAGATGGAAAACTTCAGAATCTATCACATCCTATCTTATGAAAGTTTCTCATATCAGAGATCAGGCTTTTACTGACTATTGGAGATGTCATTGGTGAGAAAAGAGCAACCACAACCCTAAATGGGTTTCCAACATTTATGATTCCTTTTGTACAAGGAGTGAGTGCAATCTGCCCATAACTTATCAAACTTAGGTAACTTATGTAGGTGCACCTGAAGAATCTAGACTTGGGATAGCAGGGAAGAGATTAATTGGTGATGAGAGAGCTCTTCTGAAGAGATTAATTGTTGATGAAGAGGAAGCTCTTACAGCTCAAAAGAACAAAAGAAGTTCCTTCAGGAAAAACAATAAAGAAGCTAACTCTGTAAGAGTTCCAGATAAGAAGAAAGATGTTTCAAAGATCAGATGCTACAACTGTCAAAAGTTGGGACACTTTTCCTATGATTGTCCTCAAGAAAAAGGGAAAAGAAAGTATCAAGCACATGTGGCAGAGGAAGAGGAATCTCCTCCCTCAAAGAAAGCTTTAGCAGAAATTGAGGGTTATGTACTTTAAGTTGAAGATATTTGATCTGAAGAAAGATAGCAAATGGTGAAGTCCGCAGAGCCTCCCCACACAAAAACAAAAGATAAGTATTCATGTTTATTTCTAGTATCTCGTTTACTTTAATACTTTATCATTACAAGTTAGATACTTTTTTGAGAATGTTAATTAACCTCGTTTTACTTCAGTATCTATGCAGACTTATGAAGGAAGTATCAAAGAAGAGTATGAAGAAAGAGATAAAATATTTATTTTAGAAAGCATATTGTAAGTAAGTTTACAGGTCCTGGAAGAAAGAACTTATGTTGTAACTTACAGAAGTTAGACAGCATGAGAAGTACATATGATATGGTGACAGTCAGTAAAGACCAGATAGTATTCAGTATTTATATAGGAGCAGGAGGCTCCTAAAGATGTAGAACATAAATGTTCAAGATGAAGAAAAAGATGGATACTCATATATAGTTGATGAGATGCAGGTAACTACAGATTGCTCCAGTACCATTCTTATAGATGCAAAGGGATCAGGTTGATCCAGTATGAAGACAGAAAGAAAGAAATATTTGAACTCAAGAAGGCACCTAGGATATTACAGAAGAGAACTTCAAGGATGATGAATAGAAGCTATCAGTTTGGTGCAAGAGGGAGCCATGTCTCTGAGTTTGAAATGGAGGATAGTGATTTGATGTAGTTAGGAAAGCATATGGATGGTGCCTAGTAGATGGGTAGCATGGTATTATACCATGGAAATATTTTGGACCACAAGAGATTTCCAGATCCCATAGCTAGACCTTCGTAGAGAAGGAGAAAGAGAAAAGACCTTCGTAGAGAAGGAAAGAGAAATCCCACAGGTATACCTTCATAGAGAAGGAAAAGAGAAGAGACCTTCGTAGAGAAGGGGAATGAGAAATTTGCCAAGGTTGGCCTATGTCCAAGTATTGAGTTTTGGATACTCTAGGGACATGCTAGAATACCCTCGTAGAGAGGGGTGTGACCACCCTCGTAGAGAGGAATGTGGATGTTTCTCCAAGGGGCAACGGGCAGATACTCTCCTCTGGCCAAGGATTGAGTATCCTGGAACACAAACCTTGACCATG
>SNQJ01S0055308.1:88720-114541 GCA_010110895.2 Picea sitchensis
TGTAGGGTATCAAGTGGTCTTTTATGGAATCCACTATGATACTCATGGCATTGATGTCAATATCTTTGAACTTCTCCACAGCTGCAACGCTCTACGGTTCCTTCTCTTTTCCTTCGTCAAACTCGGGCTTCACGATATTTCCTTTCATGATATCCAACACTTTATTCTTAGCAAGGATGAGGTCAATCCTTGTCTTCCACGCTCTGAAGTTAGAGGCTCCATCTAACTTGTTCTTAGACTTCATAGAGTTCGGCATGGCTTGCTTGACTTGGTCAAACCCTAGATTTGACCAGAAATCCAAACTTCACGTCTTGGCCTTTTGAGAGTGCCAAGAGATGCACTGGGCTAGGGCGCACTGATCTATCTGGATATTAGGTCAATCCATTCACTTTAAGGTGCCTCAACAAGAGGTTTAGGGTTTCTGCAACTGCACCTGCTAGTAACCCTAGCTGCAGTGTCTTGGAATCTGCTTCTGCTAGTAACCCTAGCGACAGTTCCTCAACGAGCTCAATATCCTAGCGGTTATGTTTCCTTCCAACGTTTAGACTGATTGAAGGAGGTGTGGGCCCATAACCTGTTAGAATATAGAAGATGGTGTGCTCGTTTTACCATTGACGATACCCTCATGACCCAACCATAGGTCGAAGCCACCCTCTTAGCACCTTATCCTTGACTAAGAATTCCTCCGGAAGAAAACCCTAGGCTAGATAGCGAAACAAAGGGTAGCGCACCTTTCCCCAAGAATAGCGCATCACAAAAATCTTATCAGATAGTCCAAACCCTAGCCAATAGATATTCAAGCCAATACTGAAAACTTAGTGTTGTTGCACCTGCACCTGTAGCTCTCCTCCACACATGCGCACCAAACTGGGAACTGCAGTGCGCACCAAACTGGGAACTACAATTTTGAGATGTTGTCAAATGAGAACTGGTGCCCTGTATTTATACTAGTTCTGCCAGATTTGTTGGGGCCGACTTCTCCTTTTGGATATGTGTTTGTTCAGTATATTATTATTATTTCTGGCTGACTTCTTCTCTTGGAGGCTAATAACCTAATATAAATTATCTTCTTAAGCCGACAAGACTTCTAGGGTTATTAGCCAACTTATTAAGGTTTTCTCTTGCTTTCCAGAGTCTTCTATTCTCGTCAGGTTCACACGTGGAGGTAAATACCTCCTGCAGCTACCATAATATTAACACATATAACCCCAGGTAAGGAGCAGTGATACGCTTAGGGAAGAAACCCAAAACAAGAAACTAGAGGCAAGGCAAGCCCGAGAGTTTCCCCAACTATATTCTTTCCCACAAGTAAAGCACGAATACCATATACAATAAGAACATCCACACAGTTTTTCAATGCACATGGTTCAAATACAACGCCACAGAGACCAACACTTAACCACCAATCCATACACAATCAAAAAATCCATAATTTATAACTTTGGAAATGCACAGACATTGAGCAAACTCAAGATCCAATTGTTGACTTAATTAAAGAACAGAGCGAAATATTTATGGATGGAGCAGCAAGAAACCCATACCTATGTAAAAATTGCTAAGGAGAAACAAACAAGCATGTATACCTCTTCCATGACTAAACAAAGCAGAGCAGCAACAACCAACAAGAGAAAATGCAAAATGACTAGGGTGGCGGGCTCGAGGAGGGTTAGAGCGACGTGCATTTATTGCACGTCATATCTACATTCATTTGTAGCCAGTACTATACAGCACATCAACCACTAACTCCAAATCAATTTAATGCAAGTCGAATGCAAGTCCAACTTAACAAATGTGTCAATCCTTTGTTTAAAACTCCAATGTGACATATATCAAATACTTGCTAGGGATACCATGTTTCAACCTTACTTCCAATTCAAACAATGTGCGTAATCTTTGTAGCATGAAATCAAGGTAATCACCACATATAACTTAAACATGGAGTTTAGGTCCTTCCTCAAAATAAATGTAACATAATAATACTTGTGAGTGCTATATAAAAACAACACCATTCCCTTTTAAATCATATCGCCCACAACATCATTTGATTAATTATTTCGACAGAGATTTTAAATGCAAATAAACTATAGAGCTCATATCAGCCAACTCATAAGCACATAAAGCCTAAGTGTCGTCTCTTCGTCATAGTCACACAAGTCACACAAGGGGTCCCACCTATTAGTATATTATTAAATATAGTTAAATAATAAGGCGTTTGCAACCATTTGCAATCAGGTACCCTATGTTGCGCTTTTGGGCATCAACATGCCTAATTTTGTAAAGAGAAACTAACGGAATTAATTATGTATGTTAAACACTTTGTAAAAGGTTCAAAGGATTTAACTTAACTTTTGTTCAAAAGCTTAGTCAAAGTATTGTGAAGATTGTGAAAGTAAAAGAGCAGGAGCTAATTGTATCAAGAGGAGTAAAAATATTTTTTGTGGTAGTCTTTGTCCTAAATATATCTTGAAATGGAATAAGGGGTCTAAGGAGTTATATGGACATGTGTGATGGTGTCTTACCATACATTGTATCTTGAACAATGATTAATTTTGTAAAGAGAAACTAACGAAATTAATTTTGTATTTTGTATGCTAAACACTTTGTAAAAGGTTCAAAGGATTTAACTTAAATTTTGTTCAAAAGCTTAGTCAAAGTATTATGAAGATTGTGAAAATAAAAGAGCAAGAGCTAATTGGTATCAAGAGGAGTAAAAATATTTTTTGTAGTAATCTTTGTCCTAGATATATCTTGAAATGGAATAAGGGGTCTTAGGAGTTATCTGGGCATGTGTGATGGTGTCTTATCATAGATTGTATCTTGGACAATTGTTTTTTGTGTCTAGTTTTAACACTTAAATGCAATTGCAATTTGTCATTCAACACATCAAATACGAGGTAGGAAGGCATAAATAACATGAATGTTTAACAAAGAAATCCTCAACTCAATCACACACAACACAATGTGTAATTTCATGGAACAAAAAGGTTAAACATTGTTTGTTCCTCTACACTTCGTGGTGCATTGTTGAACATTCAACAGTACTTATCACCTTTGGTTAACTTTGCCATATAAAACCTGCTCCATGTCAAATTTGTTTGCATGAGTCGTGATCCATACACTCTAGCTAATTATCCACTCTAGCTAATTAGAGGGGGAGATCACACCGATTTCTCATTGGGAATTCATTATTACGAAGGAAGATCCATCAGTTTGCTAGATTGTGGGCATTTGCAGAGTTTTTGGTGTTGATTGTGGAAGCCAAACCCTCATCTTCAGATCGTGAGCATTTTTATATTGTTGGACACTTTGTGGAGGTCGATCTAGGGCATAACGAGTTGCCATATTTCATTGTTTCTCTTTTTCCTTGAGTTGTGCCACCTATCAGCGTATTCGTGGGGGTTTTAGAGAGAGACCAAGCCTATTTTCCTACTTATGGGAGCCTTGGAGTGAGGGCGCACCAGTTTATCAAGTCGTAGGCATCTTAAGTGAGGGTTGTACCTCTATTACCAGCTCGTGGCAGCTTGAGTGAGGGTTGTATCACTTTACCAGCTCGTGGGGTAGCTTGAAAGGAGGTTGCATATTTGTTATCAACACGTGGGGGACTCAAAGGAAGGTCATGTCAGTTGTGCTAGTTTATCAACAGATCTGGTCTCACAGGCCGTTGATCTAGTCCATTTACAGGTCAAAAAATGGTGAATAAATATGTTGGTAATTGTTGAGTATGATTGAGTTTAATGTTGATATATCATATTGAAATAAACATATATTTCAGAATGTATTGGTTGGGTTTTACAATTGTTTATCAGTTTGAATAAGAGTATTATCATTTGCCTTAATGTCATCATTGTTTTCTTTATATTGAATGCAACAAATTCTTTGTGTGTCAATACCATAATGGAAGTATTGTAAACTATTTGACCAAAGTCTTAAACCACCAGTAACACAAACTACATAGCAGCAGTAAAAGAGGCTCAAACTGTTTGACAAAAGTCTTGTACTAAACAAACACAAAACAAATCAGCAGTCCATACAGGTTGTGAATTGTTTGATGAAATATCTGAACCAAATAAGCACAAATATATTAGTAGTAATAAGGGGGATCTTACATTTTAAAATTGAAGTATAATATTGAGTCGTTGAACCAATTCATTGAATTGAAAAAAGGGTGGACTCATTGCAAACCCTTTCAAAATCAAAATTCAAATATGCAGATTGTCATAAAGACCTGTTTGAAATAGAATAGAGGTCATTTTCATGAAAGTTTAATCGTTGGAATAAGAACATTGTGGAGTGCATGCTCGATTGTACCTGACACCATAAAAAGGGTGGACTCATTGCAAACCCTTTCAAAATCAAAATTCAAATATGCAGAGATTGTCATAAAGACCTGTTTGAAATTGAATAGAGGTCATTTTCATGAAAGTTTAATCGTTGGAATAAGAACATTGTGGAGTGCATGCTCGATTGTACCTGACACCATAAGGCTGTTGGAGACAATTGCAAACGAGCACAACACATAAGCAAATGAATAAGCAAACAAGTGTAACATAAAAACAACAAGTGCGAGCGAGTATGGTCACATAATTATTTTCCTTATTGGAAACATTGCTTGAAATAGCAGAAAGCACTTTAATCACAATGCCAACAGCACATTGGAAAATGCCCTTACCTATTTGAAAGTTATGAAAACTAAAGTCAACTTTTTATAAATGTAATTCCATCTCTTGAATGATGAGTTAAGAACACTCAAAAATCAAGGACTGGTAAAAAAATTATGAACTAGTGGTTATCCAGAATAATCCTTTGTATGAGATCAATCCTCCTTAGCATACACTTCAAGGAAGTCAATTAGTTGATGATGAATCACAATCTTGAATGATGAGTTAAGAACACTCAAAAATCAAGGACTGGTAAAAAATTATGAACTAGTGGTTATCCAGAATAATCCTTTGTATGAGATCAATCCTCCTTAGCATACACTTCAAGGAAGTCAATTAGTTGATGATGAATCACAAGATGCATGTAACAATCCTAATTAATTAATTAATTATCATGATTAAATATTTGTTTAATGAATATTAGTTTAATTAATTAATTAATTAATTTCATGATTAAATATTTGTTTAATGAATTTTAGTTAATAAATTATTAATTTTTATTTTGGAGACTTTAGATGGACCTATTTATGGAAGGGGGGATAAGGTGGTTGAGGTTCAATGGGGGGGATAAGGTGGTTGAGACTTAATGGGGGGAATAAGGCAGTGAATAATGAGGAAATGAGGATAAGGCAAGGGGGAACACTCGGGAAGAGGGGTCTTCTTTTGTTTGGGAGTACTATTTTTTTTTACATTAGAGAAGGAGAAGGTGAAGGGAGGACAGTTTTGGGGACTGTATCTGTATCTGTATTTCTGGATTTACTAGCAGCTTGCTTGAGGAGCTTGCCTGAGGACTTTCACAGGGAGCACCTGTTGCTGGGAATTTTGGGCTCGAGGGCCAAGAAACCGTAAGGAATCCTGAGGCTAGGGAGCCGGATAGGTTGTTCCTAGTTGGATAGGAGGTTAGTTAGTTTTGGGCAGAGCTTCAACTTGGGGCAGAGTTTCATAACAGCAACAGTTTGAGGTATTTATCATCATTATTATGTTGTATTAATTATTGTTATATTGTTCATTATTTTTTTTATGTTGAATATGTTATTCATTATTATGCTGCTAAATTATAAATTATGATGAACAGTGAGTTGTTATATGCTGAATAATGAACTGTAAAGAATTTAGGATAACATTTCTATACTTAAATTTATGTTTTATAAGGCTCTGTTGGAGAGACCTTACAATGTCAAAGCACAAAGTGATACCAAAAGTAGTTTCAGTGAAAGTTACTTTGAATCTTTTTCATTTGAGGTTACAAAAAAAAAAAGTTCATGAATGTCTGAAAGAAAACAAACAAAAAAAGCATGATCTTTCCAAAAGCATGGTCAAACCTTGAGAAGAATTAAAATTTCAGTTTGTGAGTATCGGTTTTCTTGCCAACTCTAAAAATATTGGCAATACAAAAATTCTTGAAAATTGTCAACACTGTCATCGAGTTGGTCATGTGGAGACAAAGTGATTTGATCTTCATCCCCGTCTTCATTGTGGGAAGACAAACCATGTTTCAAACAAATGTCAAATGAAGAAGGTTCAGAAATGAACACTTCGTTATGGTTGGATAACTTCTTAGTGATGGAATCAACAAGTCAAGAAGTTGCATATGTCTTACTGTCTAGTTCAAATACAAGTAAAGACGCATTTGCATGGAGAAATCATAAAAGCAAAATGATTTCAAATAGCTATTACGAATGAAGATTTTGGGCATGATTCCAATTCTAAATGTCTTCTTGAGTTGAAAATAGAGTCGATGACTCTCAAATGGTATTCTCTTATAGCTTAATGGGGGTACATTGATGAGTGAAAATGGTTAATGGTAAATTGAAACCACCAAATGAAGTGGAAATAATTAGTGTTCAACCAAAACCACCAAATATAGTGATGAATTGGTCAAGAATAACCCACAAAAAAACACATGATGTCCCACCTTTCAGCTGACAAAGGGGGAATATTGATGATGATTATCAGAGTTCAAGTTTCGACAACAACAAACAAAATGTCAAAGGACAACAATAGTTTGTATATGGAAAACTTAGACAAAGAAAACTTCAAATGAACAAAAACAACAAGAGTGTTGCAAAGATTTCATCACTTGTGATAAATTGTCAATTTGCGCACTTTGAGGTTTCTATCACTTCTTATATTTTTATGTGACATGTGATCAAGTTTTCCTTTACATGATTGATTCATGATTTGCACAGTTCCAATGGGACACCTAGTTTACTACTCCATGGTTATTTGGCGTAACTATGATTCAATATCTTGCAATTGGATAATACACAATATTCAAGATTGAGATGTTGATTGACACTATTTGTGTGTCATTTTTTTAAAGCGGTTTTGTGGACATTTTGTTCACTTTGATGGTCATTTGACCTAGCATAGAATAGTTAGATCCATTTGCATTGTTGTTTGGCATTTGATCAAGTTGTCGAGCTTTTTCATAGATGTGTCAGACTTGCAACTAATTCGCTTCTCATTATTTGCTTTCATCCGATATTGGAGTTCATGTTAGTGAACAATTATAAGCATTTTGATTCACACGTTTACATAGTTGGATTTTCCAAATTCTATGAGTTTCAACGTCTAGATTTGGTGGCTTTTTAGGCATATTTTCATCGAGGCTCAGCCCAGGAATTTTAGATTGAGGACTCGGAGATGATACCAATTTATGCACTAGTTCTTGATGCCTTGTTACTATAATTGTTTTGACTTATGATTGAGACAAGAATTGTTAGCCTATGACTCCCTATACAACCATGAAGTCCTACACCACCTTTATATATTTTATATTACAAGATATAGTTTCCATCCTAAGTGTGTATTAAATCTTATTTTGCCTCATAGCATTATCTCTTGATGAGGTGTCAGTGTGAGACTAAATCTAGTTTAAGAGGTGGCTTCATCCATGTACTATAAATTTATATCATTGGAATCAATATTGCAATAAGAAAGAAAATGGCTTAAAGCGTTTTCCACCAAGTTATCGTGGCATTCTATTTCTTAACATTTTCTCATAACTTTGAACAAATAATTGCTAATTTCCAATAAGAATGACCAAGCATTACTAACGCGATTTACATACATTGCATTGTCCAATATAAAAATCAAAAACATTTAAAAGATAATCCCAAATATTGTTGTCTCTTCTCCAAAAAAAAAATATCATTTTGCATAATCTAATGCAGCAAGTCTTGTCAAAAGGGCATATGCAAAGAATCTTTGGAATATATTAGAACATTTGCAACTAATAATTTAGCAATGTTGATTATGTAGTTGGCAATGAGTGCAAAGATGAATAATAAGAGGTAAAATTCTAGCCACGGAAACAATGTGATTTTGACATTCAAAGAAATATAGGAAGTTATTTGTCCTTTGAAACTTTAGGCACGATTCATGGTAAAATAGATATAACATTTTTGTACAAACTTGGAACTAACACATGCCAACTAAGATGGTTTTAGATTTACACTTTGCTAAAAGCATGTGCAACAGTTTACGAGTCAAGTGAACAATATTATCCAAATGATTTGTTAATGAATTTTTGGGCTTCTTGTACCGCTCAAAAGTTTGCACTACAAACAATGGTTTGTGTTCTTTGTACTAACAATGAAGTTAAATACTAATTTGGTCTCTTTAGGCAATTTTGTGTCGTATTTAAAATCAAAGGGCTTTGCACTAAATACACATGGTTGACTCTTCAATAATGAAAACAGTTAATTAAAAATAAACGATTAAAATAATATTAAAAATTTGAGAACCAATTAAATTATTCAACAATGCTTTCTTGTGAGTTCTAAAATTTAAAAAAAAATGCATAGGTGAAACAATTTATATAAGCTAAAGCGCTATCAAAATGTTACATGAGATATTTAGTTTTGGCCTCACATTTCAAACAATTCTCTTAAAATTATAAGTAATTATAATATACCTAGTATATTTCTATATTAAACATTAATTAGTATTATTGTTATAAATAGATGCTAGGGTCACAACACTTCATCATGACTGTTCTTCACACTATATAAGCCAAAGCCAGCTCCTCTTCACACTATATAAGCCAAAGCCATCCATTCATTGTAATCATCAGGTTTTCATACTTTTTATATAACTTTTGTAGTCGTGTAGATGTTTCACATTGTCTTTTTATTTGTGATGGCATTGTATAACAACCATTTGGTTTGTTACAAATGGTATCAAAACAGTTCTTTATGTTAGTCAGGTACCATTGCCAAGGGACATCATGTTTTCATAAGATTTATTTTTTCTAAATAATATAGAGAGAAAATTAAGTACAACGAATTAGTGAGAGAAAATTCAGTACGACAATTGATTGTCACAACCTTTAAATAGTGGTGACCATTCTCCAACATACAAAAGATGGTAGTCTCACATAAAGTAAAACAACCTTAACGAAATTTAAAAGGAAGATGTCAATTAAGTTACAAGTATATAAGGGTTTATTAAGGAAATTTTATATTTAAGAGCCTAAATCTTAGGTTGACAAGCAACAGTAATATTCTAAGGTCTATAAAGATCAGCACCATTGTATGGAAAGTTTTGACAAAGATATGCAATTGAATTCTAAGTTTGATAAAGGAAGAAGATTTTTTTATAATAATTTTGAAAAATGGGTCACTAGTAAAATAAAATTTAAGCCTATTGAAAAAAATGATAGTATTATCGTTTTTACCCCCATATGACATCAAAAATTATATCAAAAATTATGTCAATGTGGAGATATAACTAAAACACTAGTTTCAAACCAAAGATGGTATAAAATAAAAATCTTCATCTGAAAATTAACATTTATGAACTGAAATCCCAAATCTAAGTTAGGTCTTTGAGGAACAACATCAACGTAATTCTAGATTGGGAATGGAAGGAATCATTGGGCACTTTAACATTAAATTTGAAAGGAGAAACATTTGATGTTTTTTCATAATCAAAACAAGATAATAATATTATATGACCTTAAAATGAATTCTACCATTTAAGTACCCCCATTAAAAGACTTGGCGGAGGTGGCTGCTCAACACACTCAAAAATCACAACAAAGGAAACAAGGTTATAGGAAAACGTTGCAAGATTTCAACAATATTTTGTCTGAAAAAGATAATGAAATGTCACATCTAAAAATTCAAAATGACATCTTGCTCACATAAGTTAAAAATTATGAATACATAAACTTTAGTAAATACAAGTGTCACAACGAATGAAATATCAACCATCCATAGAACAACACAACTATATAATGAAAAAAACGACACAAGTATATAACGAAGACATAATACATAGTCTAAATGAGGAGAACCCTAAAACCAAGATCAAGAGAAATGAAGTGATAAAGTCACACTATCAACATTCGAATCAGAAGAATCATTGCATTTACTAATCAACTTACCAACATCATTCTGAAGAAAGACAACACTCTGTTCCAAAGAATCATGATTCCGATGCAATTTGGTCTCAAAATCAAAGTTATCCTTGGAATCACAATCAAAGTTTCGTCCAAGAACCATGTCAACAAATAGTCCCAAGAAGATTTACCTAGGATGGATTTCTTTGTCTAAAATGTGAAATACTATTCAAAACTTCGAAGGTATTTCCGTTGGGTTTCTTGAACTGCTTTGGGGTCAAAGCATTTCAAGGAAGGATGAATTGTGATGTCCCTATTTTTAAACCAGAACAGAAATATTTTATTATATCATTATAAGTGATACAACAGATACATAGGACTATCCAGTGCTTTAAAAAAAAAAGCAGTTCTCTGCTGCTACAAAAAGAAGTTCAAAACAAACTATATGGTATACATTCCAAGTTTTTTTCTTGCATGTAGCCTGTTTGAAAAAAACACCTAGGATCCTAATAACATTGCAAAACATAGAAATTTTCGGAATTATTGTTTGCTTCCTCCTGACCTACATCTGAGGGGGGAGAGTTTTGTTGTTTTATGCCCATCGGCTCCTTTAGTTGATGAATTGTTTCATCTTCTTTAAAACCCCCTAAGCAGAATTATACGATGCCTTGTTGTTAGCGGCTGTAGACAAGGAGTCTTTGCAAATATTTAGAATCAAGTTCCGCAGCATATTACATTCAACGTCTAGGATATCAATCCTCTCCTTTTGATGAACCAACAGGCTCATGATATCGGTGTGCTAAGAGATGCAATGGTGCTCATTTTCGTGCACCTTTGTTGTTACTAAGAAAAATGAACTCCTATTGGACTGTATGCTCTCTTCATGCCTCCGCAGAATTCTCCTGAATTCCAGATAATCTTTGTTATCTATACTTGGCATCTCTGCAAACTAAACCAGATGAGCAATGACAGAACCAAAGAAAATGCCTCTGCCCAACTGAACAAGAATGGAACCTCCAGAAGCCCTGCACTTTCTTTGAAACTGAGAAACAAAATAAATACCAGGCCCCAAATTTTCTTCACTATGAGACCCAATGGAATCAATTCCAAGGATGAGCAGACAAAGAGGGATAATCAAACATAAATGGAGATAGAACTTATAACTCAGAAAAAGTTTCCTACTCGAATGGCAATAGCTACCATCATTGTGAATTAGACTTGTAACCAAAGCAACCTTCCTATAGGGCAATCCACAATTCCCAAATTTGCAACAAGAACCAACCAGCAGCCCAAAATAAAGCCTAGAGTCCAAACTTACTGCACCATATACTCCAACCGAAACAAACCCAGAAATAAACAGATACAGAAATCGAACCAAACGAGATGAGGAATACAACTTGATATTCAGAGAGAATCGAGAGCCCACTATAAGAACTAAATCCACCAGCTCCATATACCAAAACTTCCACCGATGCTACATTCCTATGGAGGATTCCACTATTCAGACAAATGCAGGCAGCACCAACAAGCATCCCAAGAGCAGAGGTAACACTTAACAGAAGGTCGGCCACTGCCAAATCCAGGGTGCCTGAACACTAAATTCCTATGCCTAGTTTCTCCATTATCCCATAGAGTCGACGAGATTTCATTCCAAGTCCTTCATCACCTGGAGCAGAGTTAAATGTTCGCATGCTGTGGATACTTGGGGATGTCCTCAAAACTCCCTTTCCAATACAAATGGCATGATGCGCTCACTGTTGATGCATGTGAGCTTAATGCTTCTTGATTGATGTGTCCATCCATACTAAACCATTAGGGAATAAAACAAGTATAATGCCCCCTATTTTTCATATACGCCCCTATGCTAATTTCTATAGCCTTATTGACCCATTGATCCACTACAGGATTCAAGTCTCTTTTCACATGGAAGAATGAGGTTTCAATGAAGGATCTTACCTCTTTTTTTAATTCGAGCAATAGTGACTGCTAGTTTGCTATCCATCGGTGTGATTTTGCCTATCATTGACTTAATGACCCCTATAGAATCCCCAATGATCTTCAATGCCTTGACCCTTGCTTCTTTAGCTATGAGGATGCCACGCAATAGACCATATGCCTCAGCCTAGTTATTTATACCTTGACCAAGACCCCACGCGAAGGTAGCTATTGTTTTTCCTCCGAGATCATAGAGAATCCCTCCCACACCTGCCACCCCTGTCCCTAATATGGTATATTACCATATTAAACATTAATTAATATTATTGTTATAAGTAACTAGGGTCATGACTACTCCTTTTCAGAGCTATGTAATCCCAAGCCCTTCATTCATTCATTGTAGTTGGGATTCATTCATATTTGATAGTGAAACGATGGATGATTGATGATTCAATCAGTTACAATGGCATGTATATAAATAACAATAAAGACAATTGTACTCTTTTACAACTATCTAAGAGTTTTCATTTTATATTCCATCATTTCCTCCCTCAATTAGTCCCATTTAACTTTCTTTGACATCAGTCCTGAGCTCTAGTGCTAATGCTTCCATTTCGGCAAACCAAACCAAATGACAACCTTGGATCACAAGTTATTGGTATTCTTTACAATATCTTATCCTTCAATTTACCAACTTGTATCAGCCTATTGAGCAAAAATTATCTAACACACACTAGGTGGGCATCCAACAATGGGCAAGTCCCTACCTTATTGGAGTGAGTGTCATTGAATGTGTGCCCAATGCAGGCTGATTAAATCCCTGTTGCATGCTGTGTCCAAATATGGGTATATCTTGGACATGCCTCCATCTACCTCTAGTTAATCTCATGAGGTACCTATGGACTTTTAATTTATGTATATGAGGTTTGTCACTGTGGTAGCCCATCCATCTAGACGTACCTAAGCTTGACCATTATCGGATATCTACATCATCTCCATGCCTCGTAAATGCCTAGGCAAACAAAAAGGTTCTTATTAGTTCTTCAACAAAAAAGGCTAAAAATCTTCTCATGGCAAAGTAACTTTAAAGTTTGAAGTTTAAACATAAAAGTAATGACAGAAAGTCAAAAGGTTCTTTGACATTGTAAGACCAATTGCAAAATGGAAAAATATATCCTTTCCATATTTTTCATAACATGGGGGAAACAGAAATACCAAAAGAGAAACTATACCACTGAAAATCAGACGAAGGATTCATGAAAATATAAAGGGCAAGGTATAAAGAGAAAAACAAAGGCAGTTCAATAGCTGTTGTGCATAAACTTAACATGGTAACAACCAAAAATGATTTCTCATTGGCCAATAAGAAATGGAAATATGTCAAAAATGATGAATATTTAAAACGTCAAGGGAAACCACATAATGATGAATATTTAAAACGTCAAGGGAAACTACATATGACAGTGTATTTTGAATTTTATATTGACTTGCCAACTTTGCATCCCTTGTACGTACATTCCTTTGTTAGAGGGTTGATTAGGACCTTTCTAGCAGGCCGGATTGACCAGCTCAAGGCCAACCCTTCTAACAAAGGGGTTCGCAAGGATGGCACAAATAAATACAAGGCAAGAAACGACCCCTCACTACCATGGGTTGACCTTATAGGACATTTCTTGCCTGAGCTCAAGACCTTTCAGTCATGAGAAATAATGCTGTTCGTAGTCACATGAATCCGGAATCCAAGCAGAGGGGGTGGCAACCAGCACCCCCTGCCCCCAGGCAAAACAAAGCACGGGCTCGCATCAAAACTTCATCACTCGGCTCCATTACTATCATCAAACTAAGAAGCTTGAGAATTTACAACAAGAACACAACACCCTCGGAATAGAAGCATGCCACATTAAACTAGGCTGAAATGAGTTCAATGACAAAAATTGGTAGTATAAGCTTAAAGACACTATAATAAGTCAGATTTTGAACTTTTAGTACTTGGAGGCAGACAGATATTTGGTTATTAAAGGAAATGAACGGCGGCATCTTACTTAAATTTATGTAATTTTACTGCTATAGAACATGCAAATAAAACCAGAAATAAAATATGGCATCAAATCTAGTGCAATACAAAGAACGCTCCTCTAGGCCCTTACCCACTCGCTACACTAAATTGTGATTAAAAACAGCAAAAGAAAATTACAAAAACCCTTGGGAAAGCAGAAACCAGTAATTATTACCGCGGACAAAAATAAATCTGTGGAATAAGCACACATAACTTGTGGTAAGCCATATAAAGATCTTACTCTGAATAACTTTAATCAATCCTTTATATACAATACAGAAAAATGTTTGTTTTCTAGCCTTTGCTAAATCCGAAGGCATATTTTTAAGAAAACTATTGAATAAATTCAATCTCTTAGGAATCCTTACTGAATTTATCCTGCAATAGTGTCATAAACAATGCAGCTTCTTGAAAGAGTTTGAAATTATACAATCAAATGCTCTTTAGCAAACAAACTGACACTTGTAAAAATAAAATTGACAAAGATTCGTAATCATCTCTAGCAAGCTATATCTTTTAAATTAAGTGAGAAACTAGGATGGCAAGAACAAGCTTGTCCATTCCTACTCCACCATTGAATACGATTGAGGGAAATGGCAACAAAGCATGATTAAATACAGTGAGACTTCATTAGATCTAATCTCTCTTACTGTCATCTCCACCATACTGAGTAGAGTTACCATTCCAAAAAGCATTTCGGTCACGAAATGACTCATCTTCGTCATGGTTTAGTGTATGTATATTACTTCCCCAACCCTTTTTTTCCACCTTGCTATTGCCGCTAGACTTCTGATCTTTCCCAGGAGTATTAGATCTTGACATGTAGCTGCTATTTTGACTACCATCTTTAAATGCACTCTGCAGAGATGGATTTGGACCTGTAGAAAAGATTTGGTCAGATCAAGAAGTTGCCAAGTGCATTACACTGCAGTTAAAATGACATGGAAATTCATGAGACATAACAACTCACCATACTGCCATACAGAGTCTCTTGACATGGAATCCTGATTCGTGGAAGTCCCACTAAAATAGGAGAACGGATTGAAGTATGACAATATTCTTGCAAAAAGTCCAGGACTGGCTTCTCTATTCTGCAAAGAGCTGGGGGATCCCATATTGTTGGCTTGAGATGATGAACGCCAATCAGAGGGACTCGTCGCAGATCCAAAGGGCACAAGTATCATTGCTACCCTTGTACCCAAGTTAAGCTCTGAAAGCACTTTTCCCATATCTACAGAGAACCAGATTTAAGTTTTCAGGTAGAAGATTCACAGAAAAGAACAGAGGCAAAAGAAATCATGCAGAATGTACCAGTCTTACAGCCAACTAAAATTCAAATTCTTCCCTCTTGAAATGGAGTTACAGACAGAAAAACTTGAGGCTTAAAACCAACAGCCCCCAAAGACTCGAAGCATCAAGACTCAGCAAGTCAGCAGAATGTTTTTTTTCACCATGGGTAATAACCCAAGAGTATATCCAGCAGCCCGCAAGCAAGATATACCAGAAACTTGTGACTTAGCAAGGGCCAAGACGTCCCGAAGCCCACCAGGGTGGACCTCTATCCCAGGGGTCGTCTACCCTTCTAGCCTTATCACAACAGCCAACATGTACAGAATCTACCCCCTCTGGATTTGAACCTGTGACCTCCGAGGAGGAAACACATGTTCTTAACCATTAGGCCCACTCAAGCTGTACTGCAAGTCAGCAGAATGTTATCTGCAGACCTAAAATCAACTCAAGGATGGGCAGTGAGCATAGGCTTCCCTTTGAAATATATTGTTCAAGTTCTATCAAAACTTGCAGATTTTCTAGACAAGTTCAACACCTTTTGCAATTCTGATACTACTGGTAGCAAAAATTAACAGGAAAATACATTACAGAAGAAATACAAGACCAAGCAGTTGTTGCAGGGAACAGCACCAATATATATGAAATGAACTATTATTGTTGCATAGAGAGCACAGAAACCATAACAACATCAGTTTGTTGCATCCTTGGGAATTTATTTTGTATGTGCTTGACATAATCCATTCCTCATTTCCTTCCTTCCTCTATCATATGCAAATATTGCAGAAAAAGGGAGAAAACATACAATGCTGTTGGCGTGGCAAACCATTCTCAAATTACTAAGTTTCCGTAATCTTGTTTGATCAGTCCATGAGAAAGGAATACAAGGAACATGCTATTATTAGGATAGAATTAGGGTTTCTCTAAATGAAACGAATAGAAGATAACTAGGAAAGGCAGGTGACAGAAACCTTCTAATATCCAAGCTCACTGCAAGTAAAACCCATTTCTACCTGGAATGGTCTATGTTACAGAGAATTTGACATCATCCGCACTCATATCACCCTTCCAATCATATTTAAGTCAATAGCAAACTATAGCTATATGTATGAAAGGTACAAGAGATATGAGGAACAAAAAAGTATGAGAAATTATGAGGGACCAATTTTTGGTATGAGAACACAAGGGGAGGTGCACCATTACACAAACACATACACGTGTATGCATGCATAGATCTGCACTTCCATAAATATTATAATACTATTAATAATAAAATAAAAATATCAATATTAGATAACCTTTCATGAATTCATAACATGTGCTCAAATTTCAAAAGGGCATGATCATGGTTAAAAGATCACATGCATATTAAGTCATTCAATCACGTGAGTTGATGTGTCCAAGTGCCAAGAAGTAAGGTCTCACATATGTATGGTTTTATTCACCAGCATAAATCCATCTTAACCCCGGATCTATTTAGCACATAGAGGAATCAAGAAGAAATGGGGGCACAAACCTCTCAGTGCTTAAAAGATCAGGGGTTAAGATGGATCTATGCTGGCTTATAATATTATTATTATAGACCTTAAAAGATGATTTATGGTCACAGGGATGGACGGATGCAAACAGACTGGGCCTTAGCGAAGAAGAAAAACTTGAACTGGAAAGTTACATTTACAGTCTAAAGTCCTCACAGATTAGACTCACGGACAGCGAAGATGAATTGATTTGGGATCCAGCCCCCTCAGGGATTTATTCCCCAAAACTGAGTTATTTAAAATACAACTCAGATTTAGGCCTCCAAGAGCCTATTTGGTGGTGGAGAAAACTGTGGAAGGTTAAAAGTCTGGCAAAAACAAGACTGTTTATGTGGAATGTACTACAAAATAAGGTTCCGACTTGGGATAACCTCTAGAAGAGAAACTTTGTTGGCCCTGGCTGGTGCTCCCTTTGCAAATCCGAAGGAGAACATATTTTACACCTCTTTCTAAAGTGTAGTTTCATCAACAAAGTTTGGAAGGAAACGTCTAGATTGTTAGATCTGCACTGTGTTTGGGAAGGAAGGGATTTGGATCACTCCTGGTTTACTTGGTGGAAAACAAGAGCCTTCAAACATTTAAGAGCCCTTCCTTTATTGGTCACCTGGGGCGTTTGGCTCGCTCGGAATTCCTTTATCTTCAAAGGAACCCCTCATTCTCCTGAGATCACAGCAGCCAAAAGTGTTACCCTTCTGCCCTCCTTCCTCTCACAGAGTCCTAGACCCTCTCCTAGCCAGCCTCAAGAGGTCGTGATTGACAGTGCCTCCCCCTGGGGCTTTTTCAACGGAGCTTCTCAACAAAACATTTGTGGAGGAGGTGGACTCCTCTTTCTTTCAGCTTCGCACTACTTTATTATGACTTTTGGTTTTGGGCCAGGAACAAACAACTTTGCTGAACTTATGAGCCTTAAACTACTCATTGCCTTCACCATTGAAAAAGGCTGCCTATCTTTAAAAGTTTATGGGGACTCTTTAAACATCATAAACTGGATAAAGGGCACCCAAAGATGCTTAAACACAAGACTCGCTGCCTTGGTGGAAGACATTACTCGTCTGCAGACCTCTTTTGACACCTTTGTTTGTCAACATGTCTACAGGGAAAACAATAAAGAAGCGGACCAGCGGTCGAAAGAGGGGCTTAATTTGGCTATTGGGCCAATGCAAAATAATTGAACATTACAATGAACAAGCAAATGAATATTTGCATAGACCATTTTTGGATTAAACAATTTTCAGCAACAAAGTTTTGTATATTTTGTTTATGCATAATATATGCAAATGGTACTAAATGAGGATCAGCTGAAGCACATACAGCAGTACCTGTTCCAGAAAATCCAAAGAAACAGAATTTTTGCGGAAGTAACAAGTTGCAAAGCATTCATGAAATGCAAAAGACAGCATTCAGCTACAGACTTCAATGTAACAGAATACACCAAGAGGTGTATATACAGAATGTAATTTTGTTCACCATGATGTAATAAAATTACGCTTTTTTTCGAGGGAAAAAAAAAAAGATGAAGGAAGGTTTCTAAGCACTTCAAAAAAAAATGCTTCTGCCTTATTTAGAAGGGATTATTGAAAGAAAATATATCACGATTGCTATTAGACCTTGTGAAATCAACAATTACACTAAAGTTGAGTTGGTAAGTATAATTGAGGAGATGATTCGGAATGTAAAACGGTATGAAATCAAGAACTTACAAGTGACAAATAGTGATCATGTTTTCCCAGCCCACTTCAAAGTTACATCTATGTCAGAAGACATCGATATAATTCTAGGTTCGACATGGATAGAAACATTGGGCATCTTCACCTTAAACTTGAAAAAGAAAAACTTGATTTTTTTTTTTAAATATAAAGAAAATTATATTATGCAACCTTACAACGAATTATATATATATATATAACAATGGAAAAAACGAAAATGGAAGTGCAAGTTTTCAGCAAAGAGACATCGATCGACCCAATAGAATCAGAAATATTTTCAGAAGCCAGAGTACAAACTACAAATATAACAGAACCAATGTAACAAACATAAATAATAATATGTAATACTCATTAGGTTAATGAAAGGTCAAAAGGCACACACCCATTCACCTCGTGACCAGTCCATGCATATAATTATACCGTCTCAAGACATTGTATCATTTTTTATCAATCATTTTACTCAATATATATTTATATACTTGCAGAAATATTCTTGCAATCTCGTGATAAGCAGGTTTGTTAATCCCATCTGGTATCAAAGCCATTGATTTGGCCAAGTGTGGGTTAAAACCACAGATTATTTCAGCATTCAAGCTGTCTCAAGTGCTATTTCATATAGCCCATACACAGCCACTATTGCCTACTGTACCACCATACTTGCTGCCGCCATTTTCTGCCTTCCCATCATCCATCCAACCGCCTTTTGTGCAACTACAAAAATTCCACTGCATATCCATGATTTGACTCGGCCGCCTTTACACTCATCCATACGTTGTACTCTACCATCACTCTACATTCCATTCCGTACTTTTTTCCACTGCAAATTTCCTCCACCTGACCTCCGTACATTTAACGGTAAACTCTTTTAAAGTTGTGCCCCCTCATGTCTTTCATAATTTTTTTTTTCTAACTCATACTTGGTGGTATCCCAATTTGAGATCCAACTGGCTGAAGTACTTGGCATACTGCAACTAGTCTAGCAAGTTATCAATCTTGGGCAAAGGGTATCGATTATTGAGGTTGATCTTATTCAAAGTCTATAGTCAATACATATTCTCCAAGTCCCATCCTTCTTGGGTATTATGATGATAGGTGACACACAAGGTGAGGTGCTTGGTCAAATTACTCCGTGCTCCAATAGTTGTTGCCATTGTCATCTACTTCCAAGATGCACTATCTATACAGCCCAATGTTTACCAATGGGAAGTCAAGCAACAACTACATCTCATGCTCCATTTCCCTCTTAGGTGGTAACCCTTTAGGCTCTTAGAACACTTCTTTGTACGCCTGCAAAAGCTCCTCCAATGTAATGTTCTTGACTTGGCTAGTCTAGGAAACGCTGCTAATGTGTGTGTAGGATTAATCGTTTACAGCATATAAATGATCATACAAATAACAAATGCGACAAAGGACTGCAAAGTTTATATTATAATATCTCTGCGGAGTACAAAGGTCAAATGCGGCTAAATAAAATGAATCACCCGGCTAGATCAAAAGACAAAAGGATCTTAGCCGGAATACAATAAGCAAACTAAACGATAATACTCGATAATAGATGAGCATTGCGGGATCAATGGATGAGCTGGAACTATGGCAGCGCGTACGGTAATTGATGGAAGTCTAGAAAGTTCGCCCTGGCGGCTATACCTCTCGGAATGGCCTGGAAACTGTCCCAAATGGTGCGCCCTGCTCTAGCTCACAAGCCTGGTAACTAACCGGCCCCTCTGCTAGTGGGTCTGGACCCTAGATGGATCCTCCTGAGGGAATGCGCCCCTCTCTCACTGGAAAAATGTGTCCTAGTGATTCCACCGTCGAAATCGGCCGAGATGTATCTCAAAATGATCGCCTTGGTCTACTGGGAAATGGGTCGAAAGGGTTTCTCTGAATCTGATCTGATGCTCGCTCGAGAACCCCGAATGTGTCCGCCAAAAGTGTCGCACTTCCAAGTCTGGAAAATACGCCCGAGATGATTCCTCCGTCAGAATCTGACGAGGAACAGGGCAAAAGATGCCCCTTGCCTTCCTCTCAACTGGGTCGGAGGGAAATCTCTGAACTCTCCCTAGATGGGACAAATGGATTCCCTGAACCTCCTCAAGAGCTGGGCCCTCACCCTGGATAAGTGCGCCCTTACTGCNTGCTAATGTGTGTGTAGGATTAATCGTTTACAGCATATAAATGATCATACAAATAACAAATGCGACAAAGGACTGCAAAGTTTATATTATGATATCTCTGCGGAGTACAAAGGTCGAATGCGGCTAAATAAAATGAATCACTCGGCTAGATCAAAAGACAAAAGGATCTTAACCGGAATACAATAAACAAACTAAATGATAATACCCGATAATAGATGAGCACTGTGGGATCAATGGATGAGCTAGAACTATGGCAGCTCGTACGGTAACTGTTGGAAGTCTGCAAAGTTCACCCTGGCGGCTATACCTCTCGGAATGGCCTGGAAACTATCCCAAATGGTGCGCCCTGCTCTAGCTCACAGGCCTGGTAATTGATCGGCCCCTCTGCTAGTGGGTCTGGACACCAGATGGATCCCGCTGGGGGAATGCGCCCGTCTCACTGGCAAAATGCATCCTAGTGAATCCACCGTCGGAATCAACCGAGATGTATCTCAAAATGATCGCCTTGGTCTACTGGGAAATGGGTCGGAAGGGTTTCACTGAATCTGATCTGATGCTCGCTCGGGAACCCCGAATATGTCTGCCAAAAGTGTCGCACTTCCAAGTCTGGAAAATGCACCCCAGATGATTCCTCCGTCGGAATCTGACGAGGAACCAGGCAAAAGATGCGCCTTGCCTTCCCCTCAACTGGGTCGGAGGGAAATCTTTGAACTCACCTTGGATGGGACAAATCGATTCCCTGAACCTCCTCAGGAGCTGCGCCCTCACCCTGGATTAGTGTGCCCTTGCTGCTAGACCCTACGTAACTGCTGCTGAAGAATGATGGAAGACCTGTGTGTCTCTCAACACCGAAATCAGCGAACTGGTGTCTTCCTCTTGGAATCCACTGAACTATCTCTCCTGAGATGCGCCTCTCTCCTCAATGACAAGTCATAATCTGCATAATAATGAATTAGGTCGCTGACTCTTCTCTTATAGCTTTCCAAAACCCTAATTCACTGTTGAAACCCTAATTCACTATTGAAACCCTAATTCACTGTTGACTTCTAATTTTAGCTCATCTGTTCTATTTTTAGCTCATAATGACTTAAAAACGCTTTTAACCATTTTTAGCTCAATGTCACTTTCCGAACATAACACCTTTGACTGGAGTGACCTCTAGTAACCCTGTTTACCCCTTTTCTGGCCCTGGCTATAGTCTAACAGGGCGGTTTAGACCATTAAGCCTCCTATTTGGAAAGGGACATTACATCCAACTAGCATTTATGCTCTTTAGTACATCCYTCCAAAGATGCCTTTAGTTTTACCAATCCATCTCTTGGTCGATTCTCTCTTAAGAAGAGTAATACAAACTTCCTACTAGAACTGATCAATTTCTTGACTTGGTTAGCACTTACTAGAGAGATCTTGGATTCACCTTTGTGTGAGTTGATGATGAAGGGCTTCCCATCCTTCATCAAGCGGCACTAGTTTTCTCTCCTCATGAAGATTGCATCCCTCATGTACATGCAGGGGGTTCCAAACACTACTCCACACACATCAAGCAGTACTATGTCTACCTCCACTTCATCAATATAGTTTGCACTTATCGCAAATTTGATCTTACACTACTTAGTGACCCTGAGCTCTACATCCTTACTTCTCCATCCCAATGGATATGGGTGAGGGTAGTTATGAACTGGCAATCCAAGCTTGTTGACCAGATCTTCTACTATAAGGTTAGCCTCTGTATCAAAATCAAATAGAAAATCCACCTTGATTTCATGACCTCGATCTTAATATGGAAGAATTTATTCATCTCCTCTTACTTGGGATGGAGGCTATGGAGATTCACCTCCTTTTGTATTGTGGTGTAGACAATATTTTCATTTACATCTAAGCTATTCTCTACCTGGTTGCTTGAATCCATCAAAATCAAAATTTTAAGAGATATCAAAACTTATCAAACCCTTGACTTCTTGAATGGATGAGATAGATGCTCCATCACCAACAATGTCCTCTTCATGTAAATCTTTAATGGAAACATGAGGTGCTTTTTCATGTGCTTGATCTTCCATGGGGGATGAGGTGGATGCTTCAACAACAATGTCTTTTTCACTTGTGGCTGCCCTAAGACCCTCAAAAACCTTCTCATACTTGTCTTCTTCATAATGAGGATCTCAATGCTTGAGAAATACTTTTATAAAATCTGCAAGTGAAGAAATTTCTTTCCTGCCAAGATTTTCATACCATTCTAATGCTTCATCCTCTAGGGTACATGCAAAAGTCATCATCTTAACATCCTCATGAAAAATATGAAAATTTTAAATTTTAAACCTATTGAGAAAAATAATGCATACAAATTCTTAAGCAAAACAGAAATTAATCAATGGCTCATACACATAGTACACAGAGATTCACGCTGGAAACCCTTAACCGGGAGAAAACCAACCTTCTTTGGTGCCGCACCTTTCCACTCTTCATTGTATTAATTTCACCATTCACAATACAATATATACAATATTTTAGGCATTCCATGGCTTCCAAATCCCTAATCAGTTAACCCAAATTAGATTACACCCATAATCCCTTAATTCATGATTAAATTAGAAAACCACTAAAAATAGCAAAAAAAACCCCAAAAGAAAATTTTGGGGCACTGCCCCAGAGCCGAAAGCTTCGCCTAAGCAGGGGGGCCAAGCTCGACGCAAGTCGACACCGTTAGGGGGAGGGATCGTCAAAATCCAACGTAGCCGCCCCCCCCCATCCACATGCAAAGAATATAACACATACCCAACAAAAATCTGCCATAACTTTAATTAAGTATGCAACATGTAACAAATTTGAATCATCATACCCATGAAATAACCCAATATGATGGAGCAAATTTGGATCATAACCTTCGTTTGGAAATCCCAAATGCCCAAGAAATCAAAAGGAGCATGAATATCAGCCAACCATGGAGCCAATGCCACGGCTCCTCACTTCTAAATCTTCAAATCTAAACATGAAATCTGCAAACACATATTCTTCATACCTCGTACCAATGAAAGTGGAGTTGCCAAGGTGAATATTCAATGCCTTCAGAATGCCTTCACACTGCCTTCAAAATCTGCAATGAACAAGGGCTTTGTTCCTCCAGTGGAATTGCCAAGATGAGAATACGGTTTTCAAATAGACACCCTCATCAAAAGATGTAGTTGATCTACAAAGTCTCTGGGAAATGGACTTTATCCCCGACAACGACAACAAAATGTTACAACAAACTCTAGCACCCTATATGTTGTGAAGTCCCAAGCATCAAGGAGCTAGTATTGTTGTGACACCCTGCTTCCCCCAATTTGTAAATATAACTATAAATGGCCAAAAGACTATGGAAAACCTTATATGTGTGAATATTGATTCGATGGACCTTTGTTTGAAAGGTAAACGAATGTGAACCTAATTATTTACTAAGAAAATGGACAAGTGTTGCATGACTAATGGAAGGGGGGCATACTTAGAAAGACCACGAATGCTATACGAAGAAAGGGTGAAGGGGACCAGGAATGGTTGCGTTAACCTTCACCAAACCAGTGCTTACTGAATTTAATTGCTCATGACCAGAACCATCCTCTGACCCAGAGATGAATTACAGTCAGGTTGGTGGGTGGGAAGACCTCCTCAAGAGTTAATGAGGGATGGGGTGTGTAAGCACTCATCCGTAAGGCTTCCAGACTTGACCGCTGACTAGGAATTCGGGCCACACGCGACCCTGCTGAAAGAGGCAAGGAGGGAAGGCGTGGTGGGCAAAGAGAGAGAGGGAAGGAGAACGTGCCTGCGAAGAGTGCAAAGACGAGGAATGAATCTCGGGGATTCAAGGAAGAATGAAAAACTAAGCGTTCTGGACACAGGAAATGGCAGAGAAGGTTATGATACAAGCTGATAAACGAGGATAGTCCTCCTTGCTTGGTATCATGTAAACCATTGCCAGGATCCTACGGGAAGAGGAGAGTAATCTTTGTCTCTATTGCGGCTGAGTGAGAAGAAAAGGTTGTGTTGCAGAGCATCGTGGTCTAGCTCGAGGGTGGCTAGTGGTAAATCCGTTTGGAGTGACTGAGCCTACAGTTGGGTGGAAACGAGCACCCCTTCCAGTAGTCGCTTCACATTGTCTGATTCTGATAAGTCTTTTCTCAGCTTTAAATTGTTGAGTTGGAATGANTGTGTGAAATGGCTATGTTATGCATATGCTTCCATCTCCTTGGGAACTCACACTTCCCACTGATAAATTGTATGCCTAGCTTCACTCCAGAAGGCTTCCCGGGCATCAGTCGTAAAAAGGGTCGAGATAGGAAAAATCGTGTAGATTTGAAACCACCCCTCTGAAGAGAATACTTTCCCCTGACCCCCATTGCCGTGTGAATTTCCAAACCCACGTCCCTCACCCATTCGGGGTGAGAACTCAGGAAAATAGTGACATGAAAATACCAAAAGGGAAAGGTTTTCCTTGTCCGAAGGACAGATGGACGAGATCTGTCCGGAAGGAGCCAAGGGTTATCATGGTCGTTGGCTATGGGAAAAAGCGTGGGAGTTAACCCCTCTAGCCCCTCGGATCCACAAGTTCAGAGTTCGCATATCGGGAGGACTATGGGTTGGTGCGACCAAAACCTTTGAAACCCGAAGTTGCGAAGTAACGTGGGTCGTTGATCTATGGATCCTTCGGGACCCACCTCGTCCGTTGGATCTGCGAGTTCGGAGTTTGTGCACAGGGAGAGAACAGATCACGTTCGTCGGATCTATGCGCGGAGGACCATAGCTGTGAGATCTAAAGGAAAGTGCACGAGGACTAACCCTTTGAAAGTGCACAGGGGACTGGAATTTTGCGAAGTCTCGAAGTTCCGAAGTTAATTGAAACCATCCATCGTCCGAGGACAGGTGGTAGCAGATCCGGAAGTTCAAGGATTCGGACCTCGAAAGATTTGCAAGAGCCGCAACAATCCTACTCGTCCGTCGAGAAGGGACACGTTGCGAGAGATCAACATTTCGCTGACTCGCAACTCGGAAAGTCAGAGATAGGAGTCGTGAGAACTCGCGAAGTCCGAGTTCGCGATTTGATCGCAACCGTCGATCAAAGGGAGGGCGTGGAACGTTGATTGTCCAAGGAGATATTGGGGATCGAGAGAAGGGAGGTGAGCGGCCCT
>SNQJ01S0055309.1:0-13038 GCA_010110895.2 Picea sitchensis
GCTTCCACATATGCTTCTCCTCTTCAGTTCTCAGAAAATGGTTGCAAAAGATTAGGACAAGGGGAATACAAAAAAGGGCAGAGCTTCTTTGCTCTTATTTTTCTCTCTTGAAAAGGGACACCTACCTCTTCTTTTATATGCTAAAAGAGGGTTGTTATCCGGTTGAGTGACCGGCTATGGGTGGCCAAACGATTTAGGCAATTACCTAGAAATTTGTATTCCATCTGCAACTTTCTATTTTTTGCGCTTTTGTCAGTATACGTGGTCTATAATGGGTCAACTAGTGTATACACACGGGCAACAGTGGTGTAGGGCGTGCACATCTTCAAAAGGATGGTTTTTAGAAGAGTTGTTCAATGGTGGCTTGGAAAAAGTGGCAAGTGAGATGGCTTGATGCCAGGTATGCATGTCTGGTGCAAATTAGGGTTATAACAACATTAGAAAAAAACAAAAGTCCTAGGCCAGATGGTTGGACTATAGACTTCTTTCGGGACTTCTTTGAGCTAGTGAGAAAGGATCTAGTTCTTGTTTTAGAAGATATCAATAATAGGGGTAAATTTAAACTAGCTTTTAACACTACGTTCCTTTCCTTGATTCCTAAATTTGATCTTGTTGTCTCCTTTGAATACTTCCATCCCATCGCTCTTTGTAATAGAATTTATAAAATCCATTCTAAACACATTTCCTTGCATTTGAATCCCCTCCTATCCAACTACTTTTCCCCTAAGAAGTGTGGCTTCCTCAAAGGTTGCTTAATATATAAGGCAATTGGCATAGCAAGGGAAGGGCTTCACTCCATTAAAATAAAAAAGAAAGATGTTTTGGTCTTCAAGATTGAACTTTCAAAAGCATTTAACAAAGTTTCTTGGTTATTTCTCATATCATTGTTACTGCAGATTGACCTAGACCTTCATTATGTTAAGTGGATAATGGCGGGGGTGACTAATACTTTTGCTCTTTTAATAAATGGATCTAGCACCACCTTATTCAATTTTGGTAGAGGGATGAGACAATGCTTCCCCTTATCACCCTATATTTTTATCTTGGTGAAGGAAGGTCTTAGAAGAGCCTTGATAGAATCTCGACAAACTCTTTTCTTCCATGGAATCTCTTTCGACTCTCAAACAATTCTCACTCATTTACTTTTTTTTGACGATGTATTAATTTTATGTCGTTGTGCTCTTTCATAATTCCAGTCCTTAAAAGGATATTCTTAACAACTTTAGCACATCAACAGGGATGGTCATAAATGACAGAAATTTTTTCGTTTATCTTCCTTTTGTTTGTGAATATTTCATCACCATGTTCAAAGATAATTTTCCTTTTGCTCTCAAAGAGGTTGATGAGGGAACATTGTATTTGGGTTATGCCATAAAGCCCAATAATTATGGCATTAATGATTGGTCATGGTTAGTGGAAAAGGTGGACTAAAAAGTGAATCTATGGTGCAACCATTGATGTCCAGGGGAGGTCGAATTGTCCTCATCAAAACAGTGCTAGAGGTGATTCCTTTTTTTTGGCACCTAATGACACAGATCCCGAAAGGAATTATTATCTGAATCTAAAAATTATGCTTTAATTATATCTGGAAGAGTAGTTTAGAATACAAAGGACTCCACCCGGTAAGCTGGAAATGCCTTACTCTTCCCAATGAAAGTGGTGGGTGGGGTATTAAGGATGGAGTAAAATTTGGACAGGGTCTTGCGTCCAAATCCCTAAGGGTTCTCCTTTCACAAGAGAGTCTTTGGAAAACCATACTCATTGCAAAATACATATCCCCTGTTTCTACTGTGGAATAAATTTGACTCGGAAAAAAACACAACCCGATTACATCTTCACATGGGAGGGAATTGACACAAGCATTTCCAATCCTTGGCAATTATCTATCCTAGAGAGTAGGTAATGGTTCCCAAGTTAGGATAAACTCTTATGTGCTCAGAGGATGTGATGGCTGGAGACTCTTAGAACAAAAGGACTATGTGCTTTGAATTAGTTGAAAAATTGGGAGGTGACCACAATCTGGAATCAATCTTGGTGCTCCTTAGCTGACTTGGAACTCGATGTGCAATGGGAACATGAATGTTAGAATTATATCTCCGCTCTTCACCAAGCACATATACATCTTATGGAGAATCTAGATGAAATCGCATGGACATATCCACATTGTGGAGGCTCATACTCGGCCAAGCTCAGATATTCCTCAATGAGGAACTATGAAGAAGAAAACACTATATGGTAGTGAAAATTGATATGAAAACTTAAAGCCCCCCCAAAGAATACCCTCTTCTTCTAGTTGGTGCTCAAAGGTCGGGTTTTAACCTGGGATCGATTACAAAGAATTGGTCATCATGGACGGGGTATTTGTCCTCTCTATTTTCAGGTGGAAGAATCGATCATACATCTATTCCTTCACTGTGCCTTTGCAAAATTGGTTTGGTTTGATTTAGAGACTCATGCGAGTATTACATGTCTTTGGCTAAAATATAGCATATCAAATAGCTTTAAAGGATTCTTTACGAATCCCAATTTCTTTAATTGGAAATCTCTGCCTCGTTTAGTATTGTGGGCTCTGTGGTTGGCACACAATGAACAACTCTTTGAAAATAAATTTCGACCGCCCTTCAAAGTTTTTCAATAGGTTATTTCTCTTGCTTAATTCTTCAAATCCTCCCCTTATGTTAAGCACCCAAGATTGATTACTCTACTAAGAATTGATACTTCCATGCCTTGGCGATTCTTTGATGATGCCTATCAAGGTCCCAAAAAGAAGTGTGGAATAGGCTTCTCATTGTACCTCTTGTCGACACACTACATTCATGGGAAATCAAATATTGAAACAACTCCAAATAATATTGTAGAGTTCTCAACTCTCTTGGCGCTACTAAAGCTGGTAGCCTTCAAAGGAATGTGTAATTGTCATATCTATGGAGATTCCAAATTGTGCATTGCGTGGATGAAAACTGTGATACATCTTTAACATTTGAACTTGATACAATTGGGACAAAAACTCCATTACACTGTCATATCCTTTGAAGATTTACTTTTTACTCATATTCACAGAAAACTAAATATAAAGTTTTGAACACATTACTTTTATGTTAGATGGGCACATTACATCTTTTATGTTAGATGGACACATTACCTTTTTTTTTCTCAATCTGAATTGTCTATTTCATAATGCCTCTTCATCTTGTTCAAAAAGTTTTGAACCGTAACTAATTAATTGTAAAGAAAGGGGAAACATTCGAGTCCATAACCACATCACAATCCCCTTAATGGATGGTTAGAGATCTTAGTTGGTGTTGTAAGGATTGATTGTTCTTCATACTTTTTTTACACTTCCTATATAGGTTTTTTTTTAGTTAGTCATCATTATTTAAGTTTATAATTTCTCCATTAATTCCCCCCCTCCCAAGATGGTTAACTAACATAAATTAAGTTGGAAATGCATCAAGGATATTTATATACATAATTGCAAGATCCTAAAGACACAATAAACAACACAAACATGATTCATATAAAAGTGAACATTTTATTAAGTAATAATCACATTAAAATGGTTACGGGGCAATTTGCATTAACATTCTTGATTTTTATTGTAATTTATAATAAAATAATTAATACCTATAAGATAAAAGCGGCAATTAATGATTATGAGATAAATGTAAAAATTAACAATTATCAAATAAAAGTAAAAGTGGTAATTAATGATATGTTGAAACAAAGATGGTTTTTGAATTATTAACTAAACCTTCACCAAATTAAAAATTGGATTGGATTACAAATTGTTTTTTAGGTACAAATACTCCTTGTACTTATGTGATAACATCCTCTATACACAAGGGGATTACTATCATATGGTTAAAGGCATTATTAATGTTTGGTCTGAATTTGGGATGTAAATTGGAGAACAATTTAAAGATGATGTTTTATAAATTGAATGACAACTTACATAGGTACACTAATTAATTTATGGGCAAATAATGAATACACATAACATATTAGAACAAACAGTGAATGCTTTATGGAAGAGGATGTAAGAGAGAGAAGAGGATGATTGAATGCTCTATGGAAGAGGATGTAAGAGAGAAGAGAATGATTGCTATGCTAACTTGCTCCATCATACATAGGAATACGTTTTAGTTTGTCACTCTTAGTGATTATTTATCTTCGTGKTGTGCCTTCTGTTATTGTCAAAGTGTTAATTGGTCTTTTGTAATGATTTCAGTAGCATGTATGCAATGTTGGGGCATATATATACATCTTATTGAGATGAAAATAACAAGTTGTCAGAGTGTGTGCTCAGAAGCTACAACATGGTGCGCATTTGTGTGAGCAAGTTGTCGAAATGTTTGTGCACAATATTCAACTTAGGCATGTATATGCATGAGCAAGTTGTCAAAATGTGCAGACATAGGATGCAACTTGGGTGCATGTAGCTATTATTCTACGTGCCTAACGTTGTAGAGGTTTCAGAAGCGTGCCTCGACCTCATTCATCAATGATAATGAGAAGCTACCTTATGATAGAGGTTGTGTACCTTGATGTTGGAATGCAAAGATTGATCCAGTTAGAAAACCTTGACACAATAAATGAGTGTTTTTTAACATGCATAAAGCCATACACTAGATCTCCATAACTAAGAAAAAATGAAACACTAAAACTAACAACATAGTCTAAATGTTCTACGTTTTCTATTTTTGCGGACCACTATCACCGAACAAAACAATTATTGACGAAATCACAAATTTACATTGCTTAAATCACATTTTTAAATGTATAAATTGATTCAACACCCTAAAAACCATGAAAAACACTAAATATCTAATCTAAACCACTCAAATTACAATTCCATCAATCTTTTTAAATTTCTAATAAAATTTTGAAAAAAACTCCCAAAAAAAATTAGCTATAAAAAAGTAAAAAACTAAAACATTTAAACTACCTCTAAAAATAACCTACCATATGATAACAATTGTACACCTTAATGTTAGGGTTCACATATCGACTTGATTAGAGGATGTAAGGTTGAAAGTAATCATCCCATGGAGGAGGCCGATACAAAAGATGAATGCAAATGTTTTGCACCTTAACATTTTTTTTTTTTTTTGTAAATTTAGATGAATAGGTCCAAGTTTNTTTTTTTTTTTTTTTTTAAATTTAGATGAATAGGTCCAAGTTTTGCACCTTAAGAGTAAGGTACAAAAGTTAACCTTGTTAAAGGAGGCCGATACAAAGGATGAGTGCAAAGGTTAACCTAGTTGGTAGAGGGCCGGCACAACGGATGAGTGTTTGCCATGTGAGAGTAATGATAAAGTGCACCGGTTGGCTGAAAGAGGCTCATACGAAGGACGATTTTTTGCGCACGTGAAACAATGTGGACTATTCCACGTGGCTTTGCCAGTAAAAAATGTGATGATGACAACTGTGTGTGTTCAATGGACTTATTGCATTTTAATGTGATGTTAAGTGGGCTCACCTCATATAAAGGTGTTAATTATAGCTCCCACCAGACAAATAAAAAAGTGAAAGTTGCTCAATTAAAAAACCTCTATGGTCAAAAGTTAGAGGAAAGATCGAGAAAATTACACCTTTACGGTCATATGGTGAATCCTCGTTTTTTAAAACCTCTATCCTCAAAAGTTGGAGAAAAGATCGAGAAAATTACTCTTTACGGTCATATGGTGAATCCTCGTTTTTTAAAGCATTAATAATTCACTCCATGATTCCTTTACGGTCATATGGTGAATCTTCATTTTTTAAAGAATTAATAATTCACCTTGAACTAACTTGGGAGCAATCTTTCCTATTGAGTAACTCTTGCGTAACTTTTTGGCAGGTTTTTGGGCTCGGTAGGTTTTTGGGCAATCTGCTTTTAAATTTCTGATTAATCTAGAATTTTGATTGATTTTCTGTTTTGGGCAATCTGCTTTTAAATTTCTGATTAATCTAGAATTTTGATTGATTTTCTGAGTTGGTGTTTTCATCTATTCGCTCTAGTGACCTAAGGGAAGGAGTGAAGTGATTTTCTGAGTTGGTGTTTTCATCTGTTCGCTCTAGTGACCTAAGGGAAGGAGTGAATACTGAACTTCACTTATTGGAGTTGTAAAATGAGACAAAATCCGGGAAGTAAGATTCTAAAATGCATGGAACTTTGATCCATGTGAAACTCAAACCACCCAGGAAAATTTGACTGAAACCATCCCAGAAAATTTGACTGAATTCAGATCCGTTTTTTTGACTAAAAAACGAAAGTCTAGATGAAAAACGAAAATTTAACCAGATCCGTATTTTTTTAAATTTGACGGAATTCAGATCCATTTTTTTACCTGAAAAACAAAACTCGGGATGAAAAACAAAAATCAAATAAGTTTTTTTTTTTTTTTAACAAAACTCGGGATGAAAAAACAAAAGTCGGGAGGGAAGATTGCTCCTACTCCATTTCGGATTCTCCTTTTTCAATTAGTCGCCGTGTTTCTCCATTGAAAATGGAATCTTAAAAAGCATTTTCTTCCGCTCATTTAATCTTTTTCTCTATGATTGAAAATCTATTGAGTGGCGATGTGAAAAGGGCGTAAAGCGTCTGAATTCAATTTACACAGGATATATATCTATGCAACTACAAAAAATGGCAGGCAGGAATTCAATTTGCACACGATATATATCCATGCCACTACAAAAAATGGCAGGCAGGAGGACTTTGTGTGGGCTCACTTTGAGAATCTTCTGCTTTCTCGCACATGCACAGAGAATGATGCTATTCTCAGTTTGCTCCATAGAAAATTTTATTATTTTTAATGCCTGAATATTCATTAACGGTCAGCACGAATAATAAAAAAAACATACAATCCACTGACATCTGAGAGAAACTCGTGAAACGAAACGAAACGACCTCGATTTAGCAGTAGAGTCATGTGACAAACATAACCAGAAACCTTCCGGCAACCGTTACCAAAAATAGTGCTTTACATCACTGGAATCAAGATTTGAGGATTAAACAGAAAACAAATGCATTTTCAGAAAGAGACAGAGAGAGAAAGCTTCCTGGTCATATACATCTCAGTCAGCCTACAATTCGTTATGGACCGTTTTTGTTCAGTCAGAGATTTTTTGGCTTCATGGACGGACAAGAGCTTCGCTTTATTTAAGGTCTACTGACTGAATTCAGAGACGATTTTCTCAGCGGATGGACTCGTGCAGAAGATTTGAATGAACATGAACTGAATCCGTTGGGCTTTCTCGTTCCTTGCAGTACAAGTTAAGGTGCTCGACGCTCTCGTTTCTTGCCAGGGCTCTCAATAAATGCTCGAATACCTCTGTCTCGCAGGGTATGGTGAGCCCACCTTTGTGATCGAAGCCAAACTCCTCCTCGGCTCGGTCGAGCAGGGTTCGAAACACGGGGCGGCTTAAATAGTCCGTCGGAATGATAAACCGCCTCCGTTCTCTCCCCACGTAGACTGCCAGGTAACCCTCCGGCACATCCGGAGGCGGGGATACCGGGGTCTTGCAGCACTCCTCGTCGGAATCATAGAAAGCGGGAGCTAATGCCGAGACCTTCCGGTTCTGGGCGAGGGCATGCCATCGCTTCGTTATCTGCTTCAGCTGGACAATCTGCCGGATTCTGTTAATTTTGCTCCTGCCGTTCATTTCCGATCCACGCGCGATCGAATCCTACAGGGGTTGCACTTTCCTAGGGAGAGCTCTTAAATGGCTAGACGGGGTGTGGACGAATTGGACGAATTCGACAGGCTGCGTATCGCGAGCATTGGAAAATTTCAAAACCCTAAACACCCCCACAACACGGAACAAGTAAAACAGACCAGACTAGGCCAGACCAGACCGATTATTCACAGAATTCCATCACCAGAAGACTCGGAGATGCAAAAACCATCAACCCACCACAAGCCCAAGATGCCCCAGATGCCCAAGTCTAAGACTCTCAAAAGCTTCGTGGATATCAAGTATTTATGCTATCTTCTACGGACGTGCAATAATACAAAGGATTTAGCAAGGGAAGTTGGGGGCGCGGCTTTGAGTCAACTAAATAACAACGGCCCCAAATATAGCGAAGCTCCAAAAGCATGGAGTGGACTGGACTGGACGGATCGAGGGAGGACTGGCAGCTAGCTGTTAGTGGGCTGGAAGATTACGGAAATGGACTAGCAGTAACAATCGGACCGTATTTTCTCCCATCTGTTTTACATGCCACTTGCCCTTGCATTCGGAGTTTTAGCATATTCTTCTCAACAAATGTCCGGCAGACTTAGGGATTTGCATGTGTACGAGACCTACTGTATTTATCTACGACTTCAAACGCATGTGACTACACATGCATTCTACATACGTGGTGGCTGTTTACTTTTATTTTGGCATTTGATTTATTCAGATTTGCATGAATCTCTCGTTGTTGCGAAAGAGACAATCAATAATATTAAGTTGTAAATAATTACTGTAGGTAGTTTGATTGGCCGATTTGCTTGGAGTGTTAGTAAGTGTTCAGTTTTGTTGTTGTGGAAGGTACAATAATAAATTATAAATAATTATTGTAGGTAATAAGATAGTAAGTTAGGAAATTTTTTTTTTCACTGTAAAATAGGTACGGGAAACTCACTAATACTTTTTCATGTTCATGTAAAATAGGTACGGGAAACTCACTAATACTTTTTCATGTTCATGGATGGTAAAGATACTAAATTTTAACCCTAAAAACACAAGTTTTGAACTCATGACCTCTCTGTAAGAAAAGTGTCCGCATGTCTCGCCTATCCTATGAGACTAATACAATAGGAAATTGAACGTTAATTAGTGTTAAGCTGATAGTTCCACTCCTCCTCCTCGTGTTAGTCTGTCAAATTTGCAATTCAACTCCTTGTACAACCGTTTGTAAGTGCAACCCAGTGATCTATCTCAAATGATATTTTATTATTTTCCTCAAAAGATAGGATTCCACAATCTTAGTGGGAAAACACAATAAAAAATAAATGCTGAGTTCAAATATCTCAGACAGCTTTCACTTAGAACTGCACTTGTCTGTTGTCTCTCTTTCGGTTCACTCGGGGAGATTTTAAAGAGCCCGGGTGGGCATGGATTACTTTATAACTGCAAATCACCGTCAGTATCTTACGAAGTCCTAACGCCTTTTATGATGATTAATAAATTGCTTTGAAAAAGTGGTGAGGATCCAGACCTAAAGATCTTTACCTATTTCAACACTTTTCATTCTATTATGACACTGATTAAATTAAAAATAGCAATCAAACATGCCTAATAACAATTAGTAATGTCACATTGTAGCACATGCTAATCATTGTTTCCTCTCTTGGAAACCGCATATTTGAGGGTTTAAAAGTTTCATTGTGGAAAATTGACCGTGGATAATTGATTGAGAAAGTTATATTTCAAGGTTTATAACTAGCATAGCAGCAAAATAGTTGCTGGTGAAGGCCGAAAGGCTGAGAAGATGAAATGAATCTTTAAAAGAATATATTAAATTTTATTATCTATTAACAAATAATCTTTTGGGCTTCATTTATCTGGTGTTAATATTTTAATTTCTGTGAATCACAGCCATTTATTTTGTGTGACTACTAAGAATATTCCAGCCATATTTAATCCTGTCTATAGAAAACTTATTAAGCACTAAACCCCTATTAAATCTGCCCATAGTCTAAATGTTCTATGTTTTGGGTTTTTTAGGTGATATTATGTGAAGGTTAGGAATCTTTTAGCCAAAATTAACTGTGGATAATTAATTGAGAAAATCATATTCCAAAACTTATAAATAATAGTAGTCTAAATATTCTATATTTTGGTTTTTTTAAGTGATATTATGTGAAGGTTAAAAATCTCTTTAGCCACCTTAAAAGGGTGTGAAGGTTACGAGTTACTGAGTGTAACGCTTGTATGTATCATTCAATTCCATTCCACCAATTCACATATATTTAGTTTATTTCTAAACACGAGAGGCTGGTTTGGCTGCATATTTACATGAGTACAAAATACAAGGCATTGCCCTCTGCATAAACATTAAACAACGTTTGCATGAAGGTCATTGCACGCGAGGACATTCAAAGGCTCATGAAGGTCCTAAGGGGCTAGGACCCTACGACCCAATTAGTGAACAAATGGTGAGACATAGTGGGAAACTTGGCATTACATGCTCGAGGAGGAGGCTCGTTGTACCTTTGTTCTCACCTGTCAAGAACTCGTACCTTTACCTTTGTTCCCACCTCTCAAGAACTCGTACCTTTACCTTTGTTCCCACCTTTCATGAAATTGGCACCCTGTGCTATGGTGAGCCTTGTCCTTGCCACTATGGGAGAGCATATTGAATGGGCATGGGAAGGGTTAGGTAGTTCTGGCTCATGTTGCAATGGTCTTTACCATAAAGACAATAAGTGTTGTAAATTAGTATTCAGACAATAACTTTGTAAATTAGTCACCTTTATTTAGATCTTAAGGTATTATAATATGTAAGGACAAATCAATGTGATGTCATGGCAATAAATTTTTTGTAATTGTTTTTTATTATTATATAAAACATCAATGTGTTGGTTAATTGGGTTTATCCTAGGTTCTTGTGAGAAAGAGTGTTATGACATGTTTGAGTTTTTAATAACAATATTGAAAAAAAACAAGATACCCTATTATATTAGACTATACCTTATCATATTAGTTTAATTAAAGATCTTATTTCCATGAGGGGATCAAAGTTGCCCATAAAATCTCTTAAGATTGGTAGATAGAAATTATTGACTTATTCTTACCATCAAATAATATGATGATGATTTTATTGACAAATCATGTAAAGGTTGTTTTAAATGATTAAATAGACCTATAAAGAGTTGTTTTAAATGAACAAATAAACCCTATCACATGCTCAAAAAATAAAATACATATATTTACAACAAATACATCACAAAACATTTAAATTCATGGTCATGATCAATGCATTTCTTGTAATGGCCTAAAACTAATGCCTCACAACATCCCAAAAAGACAACTCTGTCATGCATGAATCCCTACATTAGTAGTGGAATATTTCACAAAGACTCTTTTATTAACATAACTTAGCAAAAGGTTTTATCACATCAATTTCGATCACAAGAGACATTCAAACTATTGTTAAAAAATATCACTAGTTGGCAAGAATATAGCATAATAAGGCTACCTAATGGATACTTTAGATCACTTCAAAGTGCAAGAGAAAAAACTTTATAAAGTGGGTTTTCATGCACTTGCATGATCTATTTGCACTATCGATACTTGCACAACTTGCACATCATTTCCTTTGAAAGTTGTACAAGTTTGTTTACACAAGTGAGCATGACCCCTTCGACACATTTAGAGATTCAAGTTTAACTTAGGTGGCTGTATGTTGATGTGATAGAGAAATTTGAGCTTTCACCCCATTTATGAAGAGTACTTTGGCCTCCCAAAGTCCCTTTCAAGCATTGGGAACTCCATTTTGAATGAAGAGATTTCACATTTAATCCATAAATGGTAGGCTTATAGCCTATCCATTTCATCAACATAGATGCTAATTATAAGATTATAATATCCTTGCTATTTCTACAAGTTCTTTCAATATGAAGAAAATGACAATAATTATAAATTAGTCTAAGAAATCGTGACTCTGATTGTACTACTATGTATGCTTGGATAAAAACTTTGAGTAATGGTTCAGGTTCATAAGCTTGAACTAGTCTACCCTGGATATAATATCTTGGGCTTGTATTAACACTCCAAAGATTTATCATCATTTGATTAATGGCATAGGATAAATTTCTTTCAAATACGATTTGTTCAAATCCAAAAAATTAGTATAGATATAGATAGTTCCCTACATTAAATTTCATTAAGATAGTTTTAGGAAAGAAACAAAGATTAATAAAACATACACATACACAAGAATAAACAGATAATTCTTAGCTATTCATTCACATACATAAACCTGCTCATCATCTTTAAAAAAATTATAAAAGAGAAATACCATAACTGCAGAACATTTTTGTTTACAAAAGAAAATCCTATACGGGAAACAAAATCCTTACAATGCCTCAAGACAACCTAACATTCACTTGAAATAGTTCAAAGCAAATAAATCACCAGAAGACAAGTATTTATACAACATCCCCTATTACCGACAACCCAAAATTTTTGCTCTGATATCACATGATAACATACCCAACCCCAAACTGAGTCACGCTTCACAAATTTTTCTCTTCTGATACCAATTTTAATTGCATAATAATTCATAGAGACAATTGCATGCACATCCGACCTTGTGCCTCACGCATCAATTGATTTCCCAGCGTGTGCAACTAGCCTTATTCCACGCACGACTACTGATTCACAAGGTGCGTAGAGAATCAAGCCTCACGTGGGTATCCTGTTACCATTACTTATAAAATTGACTAACATGTAACATCTATTAACTACCATGCCCTTCATATGCAACAATTATGCGAAAACTAACAATAAAATGCACAACCATGCATAATTATGTACCATTTCAACAAACAGATTTATCACAAACATACACATGATAAAATCATGTGAACACACATAAAAGAACACTTATATTTTGATATAATTCACCAATTACATGCATACCTTAAACACTCCTCCCAACCATAAACTCTATTGTCCATACACTCTCAACAACAAGTCACCCCTGGTATGGAGCTATGTAATGGCTCTACATTAATTTAAGCAACCATTAAAATTACAACACTACTGTAAAATTTAAAAAATTACTTAATCTAGCACATTCAATCTAATATTTCAAGTAATAAAATTTAATAACAAATTTAATTCAAAACGATTCATAACTCTAACCTGAACCTGATGCTGCCGCTTGCTTCCTTAGCTTGAACCTGATGCTTCTCTTTAGGACACCACCCCAAAACCAACCTCCTTGCCGACTAGTAGCGCCTAGCCCTAGGATATCAATGGATATCTTAGCCCTCCGAGCCCAAAACCTCCGCAGCCCCCCGGTGCACTGTAAATTCACTCTGTCCAATACTGTCCAATACT